>JAXDDW010000279.1:5000-32500 GCA_034670385.1 Hoplostethus mediterraneus | reverse complement strand
CACGGGCATGACCCGGCTCAGGGCAGCTCAGGATATCACGGATCTGTCCGCAAGCTTCAGCTGAAACGTCCCCGTCGCTAAAAACCCGATTGTTGTCAATACCTGTGATGGACGGGGATGGCAGGGTTCTCCGAGCGTGCCCAATACAGGGTCCAGTTCAGCACACAATTAGAAGAGAACAGCTCTTGGAAATCCACTGGCGCATTAGTCAGTCATCATCATGGACCAGACAATCAGTACGGTCTCTGAAGACTCGTTCTCGCCTAAATTGCGCAATAGCAATATCTTCCAGCAACACCAAAGCAGCCATCGTATCATTTGGAACAGCCATTACGCACAGCTAGTCTTTATATAGTGACGTTTTAACGACCTGTTAACTGGTCACACCTGAAGGTGTATCCCCAATAATATGCTACAAAATAATCATCTTTATTTATATACAGATCATGTATTTATTTGTTTATTTATATAAAGATCATTATCATAAAGCATAGTGACAAACATATTTACTCAAGATAGAACGAAATGAAGGCTTGTCAAAAAAATGTTATTAACCACTCACGCATCATAGTGGATGTTTTTTTTAAACTATAGATTACATCCTAACACAATGTAGTGAAAGAAAAAAGCTCCAAATAAAATGTCATCCAAATTCACACTTTTCTGATCCTTTTTTGGATACAAACTCGAAAAATGCATATGGTAGCATGGTGTTCAGGATGTTCATGGTGTTCAGGATGTTCATGGTGTTCAGAATGCGTACCGGTAAACACTTTTTCGCCGCCCGTGGATTTTTATACATTTGGATTCCTGCGTGGAAAGTGACGTACGTACACTTTTCGTGTGTACGCATGGTTTATACATTTGGCCCCATGTAATGTAATGTCATATTTTTTTCGATCAAATACTTTACTGCACGCATAACACACATCACCACAGCACTAGATTTGCAGGTGATATTGTCGGTACAGCCTGAGGACTAACTCATTGATAAAGATGATAGATCTTTCTCTTCAGTCCCAGAAGGTGAACAAATCCACTTTTGGTCTTATTCTGTATTGACTGGATGCAACAGCTGAATATGGTGTATCTTGACTTCCTCCTTTACTTCATTTCTACTGTTTGAGTGTGAGAACTTTCATTTTCACGGTAGTGTGTGTTCACGCATACGGGAGTGCATTCATATCTGTAAGTGCTGTCGAGAGCTTTTCATATGAGTGTTGTTCTGTGTGTGTGTGTGTGTGTGTGTGTGTGGACTATCTTCAGCGGTGTTGTTCAGCACCAGAACCTTCTACATCCAATCTGATCTGGTGCTGAAGGCAGCCTTCGGCACTATTAATCACATAGAGGCGTGTTGTGTCTAATCTACATTCATTCAGCAAGCGGCGCCGCTGGGAAATAAATAAAAGCCATTTCTCAAACACAACATGAAGCGGCGCTGATAGCGGGACGGTCTGAGAACTCTGAAGAAACCCCAAACTCTTCATCTTATTTCACTTTATTTGTACTGTAGCATCTCTGCTGTGTGAGAGCGAGGGGAAGATGGAAGACAGTGGAGATGATGGACTGGATCTGAACCCACGACTCCACGACTCAGCCCTCTGCCTGCTCGTATCAGGCTGAGTTTTGACCAGCACCTGTTGCATGATGGGTAGAAATGGTGCCCGACTTGCTCCGGAGAGACGACTGCACAAGCCGCGGACCGAGGCGGACAAGGCAGATGATCTCCACTGACTGGATAACTCTAAGCATGATGGGAAACGCCTTCAGCTGCGCCCATTGGCTCATCAGAGTTGTATCTCACAATGAAATGAAGACGCTTCAGTTTTAGGATCACTGTGAACTGTCAAGCAGCAAGGACGTGTAATGCCTTAATGCTTTTTCTCTGAATGGCTTCAAACCACCAAGCCAGACTGGGAAGTAACGTGGCGGTCTGAGGACTGAACCCGCTTCAAGACATTTATTGAAGAACGTTAACACACTTGATTCAGATCGGTCTGAGAGCTGCTGTAGGGAGGCGTCTCTCCTGCAGGCCAACAAGAATCAACCTGCAAAACATCACTGGTCAATTATTAAAGATCTAGCAACCCTAACTGCTGATTGGCCCAAAGGTACACAACTTCATCCTTCTATATTCAGCTCTGATCAATATCCCATGATATAAAGTGTCTGCTGAGTAATCAGAACACCTGTTGATGATGAAAGATCTTCTCTGGGTGTTGTTGTTGTTTTTGTTTTATTAGATACGGTGAAGGATTGAACTGATGCAATCCAAGCTGCTGATCAGCAGATGATGCAGAGTTACAGACTGAGATCCTGACCAATCACAAGCCAGCCAGAAGTCCCATGACTCCCCAGCAGCTGGTTGATTGGTTGAGTTTTGGTAACCTGTCATCCCACCAGGTTAGAGAGTCCAGACCAACCTGGTTCCAGTCTGGAACTTGATCTACCATGATGGACTTGTCTGCTCTTCTCTGGTGTTCATACCAGTTAAGAACACATGAAGAAACATCTGGACATGACTGACCGAGTCTCCTTCTACCCATAATGCCTTGTGTTCCGGGGTGGTTTCCTGAGGGAAGCGTTGAGGGAAGCGCTGAGGGAAGCGTTGAGGGAAGCGTTGAGGGAAGCGTTGAGGGAAGCGCTGAGGGAAGCGTTGAGGGAAGCGTTGAGGGAAGCGTTGAGGGAAGCGCTGAGGGAAGCGCTGAGGGAAGCGTTGAGGGAAGCGTTGAGGGAAGCGTTGAGGGAAGCGTTGAGGGAAGCGCTGAGGGAAGCGCTGAGGGAAGCGTTGAGGGAAGCGTTGAGGGAAGCGCTGAGGGAAGCGCTGAGGGAAGCGCTGAGGGAAGCGCTGCGTCCTGTCATCATGGACCAGGGAAGCTTAACCAGCCTGGGCACACACCTGGTCGGTGTCATATCTGGTTAATGTAATTACCGTGACTACCACTCCCTTGCCCTTCTCACCGAAACACCTGGCAACACACACACACACACACACACACACACACACACACACACACACACACACACACACACACACACACACACACACACACACACACACAGTTTCCCCTCCCATGTTTTCCCAGATGGTCCAGGGATTTGAACCGGCAACCTTTGGGTTCTCTGGCCACAGAAAGAGACAAGTGGACCGGCTGAGACCTCAATATCACATACTAATAAACAACAGAACGGAGTGGAGAGCTACATTAATGTTCAGTCCTGGTCCTGGTCCCGGTCCCGGTCCTGGTCCTGGTCTTGGTCTTCCTCAGAAGCACGAAGCCTCAGATGGACCTTCTCTTTAAATGGAATAAAGGCTTTTTAACCTTTTCGATGAAGACTGCCTTGGCTTTTGTTCTTCTTCTGTGGTTAGATTATCAGCACTGGGCTGGTGACTTCATTCTGCAGCGTGACCAGTTGGTTGTCATGCTCCCTTCAGGTCTGACGGCCCTTACCCATGACCTGCTACTGCATTATAAGGATTTCATGTATAATTGTATTTTTGTGTTTGATTTCAGTGTTTTCTGTTGGATATTTCCGCCCCTCAACATGAGAGCAGGACGTCCAGAGCTCAGTGGGCTGCACGAGGTTTCCATCTGAAAACATCAGGGTGGTTTGTTGCAGCTCGGAAAAACAAAAGAAGAAGATGTTCGACTCCTTTTGGAAAATGGATTTGAGCTGTCTGACCTCTGACCCTCGACCTCCTCCCTCTTGGTAGCAGGGCTCTTCGGCGCTCGCCTGCCGGAGCTCCTCCTCCTCACCTGGTCCCTGTCAGGTCTGCAGATCCAGGGTCAGTCAGCAGCTCAGGGTGTGAAGGAGACTTAACATGGGACTGAAATCACTATTGACAACAACAGCTCCTTCCTTCCTGCTGTGTGTGTGTGTGTGTGTGTGTGTGTGTGTGTGTGTGTGTGTGTGTGTGTGTGTGTGTGTGTGTGTGTGTGTGTGTGGAATTGTTTCACTCTCTTTCCTCTACTCTCTCTACCCTACCTGCTATCTGTGTGTTCACTGCACTATGGAAGACTGTCAAGTGATGTAGCCCCGCCCCCTCTGGCAGCCATGTTGGAGGTCCTCATCTCTGACCAGCTGGTTGTTTCTGTCTCAACTGAATTGAATCTTCATGGTTCATTTCTGTCTGTTTCTACTGAACTGATCATTTCATCACTGATCATCTGATTGATTTAGTGTTTAGATCATGTAGCTTGTTAGCTAGCTAACCATAGTATCTGGTCAGCTAACATCACTGTCTTGTTGCTAACACATCTGGTTAGCACACTAGCTAACGTAGCTAATATCTAGCCTGGTTCTGATGGATCAGACTGGTTGGTAGCTGGTTTTCTCTATCCAGTTGGTCATGTGCAGCATAACTATATGGTGTCTGTGATAGAAAACCAGGAGGCATCCAGACTCAAACCAAAGACCTCCTGATCTGCAGTGTGTGTGTGTGTGTGTGTGTGTGTGTGTGTGTGTGTGTGTGTGTGTGTGTGTGTGTGTGTGTGTGTGTGTGTGTGTGTGTGTGTGATAAATAGGCCCTGACAGCAACAACACTCTGTAATGGGAACAAGCAGCACGTCTCCCTTCCTGCTCCAGCCACTAATCAGCCGCGGAGCATCGATGTGTAGATGAAAAAACACTCGTTCATTTCGCTCATCTTTATATTGCCGTTTGATTCGCTCCCTGAATACTGCAGGTGAACTTTATAAGACACCAACATCATCTCCTCTTTTGTGGTATTTCTGCTTATGTGGACTGTAGGTGGTGGAGAATGAGACGTGGGGGGATGAGCTCTAACTCGTCGGCTGGAATCAAACCCACAACATTGCGTGAACATCAACATCATTTGCAACGTCTCTGCTTGATCTCTCATATCGCCCGGGAGCTTTGGGCCAAACAGTAACATTACTACATATTTGATCAACATCTGTGAATATGAGACATGTGAACCAGAGAGTCCATGTGTCCAAGATAGTGCATTTATTTCTATTAAACTTTCACTTTTAAACCCTATGTAGCTAATTTAGCCTAGATGCTATGAACCATTTATAAATGTCCTGTTGCGACAAGGAAAATACCCTTAAAAAATAACTTTAAAATTCCCCCTGTCCATCACTGATGATGAGAGACGGTACGCTAGCTGACATGCTAACAGCCCTCCTGTTGCGGAAGGTGCGAGAGGAGGCACACAAGCTAGCCTGCTAAGCTAGCTGGCTAAAGCTTTCCTGGCTGCCGAGAATTCATTTAACTTTTCTTTCAACCCGTTTCTCTTCACCCCATTTGACTCCACATTGATTCTTCAGGTAAAATCCACCGTTGTATCTTGAACACGTGTGCGGCTCGGCGGTTGAGTCCCTCGTCTCGGTCGTAACACAACGTTAGTCTGAGTTCAAATCCCACATCAGCGCAGCGCTCTCGCCGTCTGAATAAAACATCACTCTGATTCAATTAAATTCAAATCCAAAACCAAAGAGAAGAGGAAAATACCCAAACCAGCTCCTGGCTGAATCCCCACGCTGGTTCATTTGCGTCTGAGAGGGACCGAGCACTCTGGGACTTCTGCTGTTACAGACGGTGAAGTCAAGGTTCAACACAGGTTAGCGGCTGACGGCCACCATCAGGCTGTTGTTCTCCCTGCCTGGGATTTGAACCCCTAACCCTAGCAGCGTTAGTGCCTTGCTCTACCCTTGAACTTAGCGCACGGCGTTAATAAGAGCCTTTTCTGACTCGCCAGCATACCCAGAAGTCACTGTTGTGATCTTTCCGGAAGGTGAACGTCCTTCATCACCTGAACGTCCACCACCTGTCCTGTCTGCTCTTCGTTTGAGTCCCACGTTAGCAGAGCCTCGCGCTCATACGCTTCCACCGCCTGAATGAAACATGGTCTGTGGGCAGGAATGAATCCAAGTAGAGTAGAAGTAAGAAGGGCCTCCTGTCCACGCAGGGCCCGAACGCCTCGACCCCCCGCAAGCCGCACGTGCACGATGGTCTTGTCGGAGCCCCGCCCCCTCCTTTCTCCTGCGTTGGCGCCTCTGAAAGGTGAGTTGAATTATTCAGCAAAGTCGTGGGAGGTAGAGATGGTTTGATGCTCGCTCTTTCTCGTCTGAATCAAAGATCCATCGAGGTCATGACGCGCCAGGATGTGTTTCAGACGGGCCGCGGTCGTTAACGCTCACGAATACATGTATTGATCTGTCATGCAAGGACGCTGCCACAAGGAGCTCTGAGTGTGTGTGTGCGTGCATGTGTGTTTGGTGACGTGCACGTGTACTGTATCCTCTGGCACAAGGCCACACATTTTCAGAACTGTTGTTATTATTTTCTCACTTTACTGCAATCATACAAGATACACAGATACACCAGCGAGGGATTGGGGGCCCCTAAAGGAGGGAGGGCCCCTAACAGAGTCACCTGCTGTACACAGGGCCGACTGTAACGGTGGTAAGAGGGACGAGCTGGGAAACAAGAGGAGCTGAGCAGAGAGGAAGGAGGGATTCTCTGAGCCACAGATAAAGAGACTATATAAGACATGATGCATCATGGGAGTGATGATTTGATGCTGATGGGTAATCTGTGTCTTTGATCCAGATCACAGCGACTCTTCACAAAAACAACACAATGCAACATCAAACAGAGAATATATCACTTCAATCCAGCAGCAGTGCGTCTGGCCTTTGAGGAATACATCTTGTGCATTACGCGTACTAATAAAGTTATTTTAAAGTTCAGGCTCCTTCTGCAGGACGAACGCTCACAACAACATGAAACAGCAGCCAGACACATGGAAGGAAGAATAAAGAGAATACAGAGAATAACATTATTATATAAAAATGATTGCTTATGTTGCATGTATATTTCATACATGTCATTTTATTATATTCAATGTTTGTTACAGATAAATGATCCCTGCGGGGAAATAAATACAGCAAAGAGAAATCGAATAAAAACAGAAAAAATAGAATGTAAACAAAAAAATGGCTAATAGGCATCATATGAACAACAAATAAATACAGACAGAAGTATATAGTATAAGGATATCATCATTATTAGGGTGTGCAAGATATTAGTAGTACTTACTGAGGCAAAGCAAAGAATGAATGAAGAATATATACAATATATAAAACTAAATATAAACATTGTACAATATATAATAAATATATGCATGAAATGGAAACACAAATACCAATATAAATGCAATAAATAGCAATGAGAAGGAATGTGAATATGAAGAAAACGGATATGTCAATTTACAGTAATATACATGAGACGGGGGGCAACGGGGCTGATGGGAAATGTAGTCTTAATGTGGTGAAACACTAGTAACAGTACTACTGGTGATATAGAGGCTACCAGTCGTCTTCATGGTCTCACTGGTTTACAGTCATTAGACCAGGTAGGACAGACGTTCACGACGCTGAACCTCTGAATGTTTACCAGCCACCGGCTCCGTCAGCTCCGTCAGCTCCATCAGCTCCATCAACTCCATCAACTCCATCAGCTCCATCAGCTCCATCAACTCCATCAGCTCCATCAGCTCCATCAACTCCATCAGCTCCATCAACTCCATCAGCTCCATCAGCTCCATCAACTCCGTCAGCTCCATCAACTCCATCAGCTCCATCAACTCCATCAGCTCCATCAGCTCCATCAACTCCATCAGCTCCATCAACTCCATCAGCTCCATCAGCTCCATCAGCTCCGCCTGCTCCCGTTACTCCAGCCCGTCTACCGCCACGTCCTGGTGTAATTAATGCATCAGATGTCAAGTAAATGGGATCCAGATACATCCGGCTGTCAAAGTGTCACTTACTGTGATGGGACGTCTCACACATGATACGCATGGTGCACACACACACACACGCACACACACACACGCACACACACACACACACACACACAGATATTCATCTGCGCACACCCTAACACCATGCGTGAATGAATGCACCTATTCATTCACGCATGGAAACATTCACACTCTCACTCACACACACTGCAACACATTCAGACACAAGGAACAATACACACACACACACTCTCTCACACACACACACACACACATATATACACATACTGATGCACAAACGCACACCAGCACTCATACATGCACACACACTTGAACGCGTAACCCATCATCTATGTGACAGCTGACGTGTCTGTAATTACCCAGCATGCAACGGCGGCGGTCGTTAGAAGGACCTGAGACGATGACTGCCGCTGTCAGCTCTGTTCGCCGGTGTTGAGCTCAAAAAGTCCAATTTCAGACGCCCAACTCTCGTCTCTCATGACTCAATCACAATAAATATACAGTAAACCAGCATAGACGCGGTAGATAATAATACGGTATAATACGGTAGAACAAACTGCATCACACTTAGAAAAAAGCTAGTTTCTGTCTCGACACCCTAAATACAGAGCATGTGGGTTTAGTCAACACATCTGTGCTCTTCCAGTTTAAAGAGCCAGTCCAGTTGTTCAATTTCCCCGCGGGGATTGTCACAGTTTCATCTACTCAAGAATAATAACAACCATGAGGAGGAACAGCGTCCACAACAGAGAGCACTGTCACTATAACCAGGGTGGCTTCAATACACATTTACTAATAAAAGGCCTTTAAATTGTCTTAAATTGGAAGGTTGGAAGGTCTTGGATGTTTTTTAGTCACGTTGTCACCACGAGAATTTCCGGTATGTGCGCAATGCCCCTATTTTCACCTCCTCTACGCAATCAGTCTGCAGCGTTAAACCAAGGCCTGCTAGCCAGTCGCCCGTTAGTTCATGGAAATGTGAAAATGCAAGTATAACAACACACGGCCTGAGAATAACCATTACTCGTTGTAGTTGAAGCCGGTGCCTGGAAATGCTTACGAAGCAAAACTGCGCTGTATGTCGAAGGTGTTTTAAACTTGGGACAACGGGGAGAGCAAGAACCCACCAGGCCAGCAGACTCCAACTGCCCATTTCTGCTCCACTCTTTCCACTGCTAGCAAGGATGTTACCATGGGTGTTACGATGGGACAGCAACATCATCATCTGGCCTCCGAACAGTTTGTGGCTCAGAGCAGAGCTGACTTGGGTGCTGAGGGCGGTGACAAGCCACCACTCATACAGACCAAATGACAGGATTGAAGACGTGTTCAAAGCCATGTTTCCAGACTCAGACCTCAGTGGTTCTCTGATCCATCTGAGTGTTTTAGAGGGAGCAGTGCAGCAATTTGCCAGATTAAAAACGAAGAAGAAGAAACCTGTCTGGTACTAGATGTCCGTATGTGACGTCTTGGTTACCCTCTACTTCAGTTCCCTACCTATCAGGCCATCCAGGAGCATTACATTACATTACATTACATTACAGTCATTTATCAGACGCTTTTATCCAAAGCGACTTACAATAAGTGTATTCAACAAAGGTAGGCAAGAAAACTACTAGTCAACAGAAATCCTAAACAAAACAAGCAACTAAGAGCAGAACCAGTACTGAGGTAAAAGTGCAAATGCAAATGCATTAAACAAATGCAACAAATAATTAAAGCAAATAAGGGTCATGGGAGTGTTTCTAGAAGAGGAAGGGTCAGGGTAGTGTTTCTTGAAGAGGAAGGGTCAGGGTAGTGTTTTCTAGAAGAGGAAGGGTCAGGGTAGTGTTTCTAGAAGAGGAAGGGTCAGGATAGTGTTTCTAGAAGAGGAAGGGTCAGGATAGTGTTTCTAGAAGAGGAAGGGTCAGGGTAGTGTTTCTAGAAGAGGAAGGGTCAGGGTAGTGTTTCTAGAAGAGGAAGGGTCAGGATAGTGTTTCTAGAAGAGGAAGGGTCAGGGTAGTGTTTCTAGAAGAGGAAGGGTCAGGGTAGTGTTTCTAGAAGAGGAAGGGTCAGGATAGTGTTTCTAGAAGAGGAAGGGTCAGGGTAGTGTTTCTAGAAGAGGAAGGGTCAGGGTAGTGTTTCTAGAAGAGGAAGGGTCAGGGTTGTGTTTCTTGAAGAGGAAGGGTCAGGGTTGTGTTTCTTGAAGAGGAAGGGTCAGGGTTGTGTTTCTTGAAGAGGAAGGGTCAGGGTAGTGTTTCTTGAAGAGGAAGGGTCAGGGTAGTGTTTCTAGAAGAGGAAGGGTCAGGGTAGTGTTTCTAGAAGAGGAAGGGTCAGGGTAGTGTTTCTAGAAGAGGTGGGTTTTCAGCCTGCGGTGAAAGATGGGCAGTGGTCCTGACATCAGTGGGGAGTTCATTCCACCACTGCGGGGCCAGGACAGAGAAGAGCCTCTGAGCGACGGGGCAACCAGTCGCCTCGAGGCAGCAGAGAGAAGTGGTCGGGGGGGTATAAGGCTTGACCATAGTGTTAGGAATTATTTCTTGGTCGTGGTGATGAACGTAAGAAGAAAGCAGCAACAAACTACGTCCGAGGATTGAATGAGTATTTAATACAGTTCAGCGCTGAAAGGGAGAAATATCGGGCAGCATCTCTGCCTGTGAAGATATTCTGAAGAACATCACGAAGATACAGTTCATTTATACAGATGTCCATGTCATAATTTGCATTGATCCTTTCATCCCCCTCAGCCTCTGTCCGTCGTCCCTATGTTAATTGAGTAGAGCGGGCGTAGTTCTGTCTCACCTTCCTCTAGACCTGTGAACACCATGCCTCCTGTTGCTAATTTCCAATTGATCAAAGGCAACCAAAAGGCCTGCATTGTATTGTAGAAGAGGCCTCCAGACGGCCTCAGTGTATTGTATTTTAGTGTCTTGCCACAGCAAGACAATCTTGCCTTGGCCAAATATACAATTCCCAACATTAGCCTGGAGGTAAGAAGGAGCTGTTCCTTCCACTGCCCTGTAGGCTAGCATCAGGGTCTTGAACTGGATGAGCTGCTACAGGGAGCCAGTGTAGAGAACAGAGAAGGGTAGTTGTATGGGAGAACTTGGGGTGGTTGAACACCAGATGAGCTGCAGCTTTCTGAACAAGCTCCAGAGGTCTGATGGCCGACGCCGGGGCAGCAAGGAGGGAGTTGCAGTAGTCCAGGTGGGAGATGACAAGAGCCTGGATGAGCACCTGTGCTGCCTTGTCAGTGAGGAAGAGAAGAATCCTCCTGATGTTGTAGAGGAGGAATCTGCAGGAGCGTCACTGATGTGATGTTTGCCGAGAACGACAGTTGGTCGTCCAGGGTCACACCCAGATTCCTCGCAGTGCGAGACCACGTCATCACAGCATGATCAATGGTGATGGACAGGTCTCGGTGGGGGAGGAACACCAGCTCAGTCTTGTCCAGGTTGAGCTTCAGGTGGAGTCCTGCTAGTTTTCCGGCCTACCAGCTGGTTAGTCGCCGGGCATCCCAGGACTAAACCCCCTAGAGGACTAGGACTACTAAACCTCAGACAGCTGCACACACACCAGTATCCCATTCCCATCGATCAGCTCCCATGATGCAATGGGGCCTTGATGTGCTGCTGTGTGCTGTATCCCGCCAGTCAGTGAGTGATGTTTTTTATGCACGTGTTCATGAATAAATGTGTTGTGTGTGTTAATGTTTCTATGTTTAGATTGGAGTGTGTGTGTGTGTGTGTGTGTGTGTGTGTGTGTGTGTGTGTGTGTGTGTGTGTGTGTGTGTGTGTGTGTGCGCGTGAGTTGGCCTGCAGAAGGCAGATATGCTGATAGAGACGTGACAGCTGAGTGACTCCTGGGATACAAGATAGGATTACTACCTGCAATAAAAACTGACATCACTTAGATACACACACACACACACACACACACACGTATTTCTATTTCACACACACAAACAAATGCATGTGCACACCCAAATCACACACTGGTGTCTCTCTCGCCACCACCTCACACACACACACACGGCTGAATTGATGATGCACACACACACGCACACACACACACACACAACACAACACACCACAACAACCTGGTTCAGCTGGTTCTGATTTACACATTATGAACTAGCAGACGGTTCTCCAGTGGACCTTCATCAGCCGGTTGATCAAACTGAAGTGAAGATGCAGCGTTACCGTCTGGCTCCACCCACGGAGCTGCAGCGTTACCGTCTGGCTCCACCCACGGAGCTGCAGCGTTACCGTCTGGCTCCACCCACGGAGCTGCAGCGTTACCGTCTGGCTCCACCCACGGAGCTGCAGCGTTACCGTCTGGCTCCACCCACGGAGCTGCAGCGTTACCGTCTGGCTCCACCCACGGAGCTGCAGCGCCGCTCACATTCTCAGCACGCTCCTCATGCCAACAGTAAAGAAAAGGCCTCCTGTCAAGCGAACATGACAGGTGATGACAGAGTCACCGCTGGGACTGGTGAATAGTTTATTTCCTACCTGCTGCCAAACAGAAAACATCCATCTGCAGCTCCACCCAGCTCATCAGACTCATCCAGACGTGCTCTGATCCTTTATGTCCTATTCAGAAAACATCTCAGTTACTCATCCATTATTTGGATCAGAGTTTCCATTTTCAACATCGGGTTTCTGTCGTGGGCGTTAGGGTTAGGTCAAGCGAAGAACAATGTTATTACATTGCAAAAAAAAGGCACTGGCACAAGTTTCTCCTCAGATCGATTCATTATATTTTTATTCCCTTCATTACAGGTGAGGCCTCCAGGATGGACCACCCCCGGAAAGAAACACATGTCCAGGAAATCTATGTACAACAATGTTAAATAAAAAAACTTTGTATGAGTCAAAACAAAAACAAAAGACTTTTATTTTGAAGGTTGAGGTGCCACAGGAAAGGGGCCTGGAAAACGCTGCCAGTTTTACCACCAACTCAACATCAGTTATGGCAAGAGAGCAGGGGATCAGGTAAGTAAGGCAATAGTGCCATCTACAGGATATTTAAGGAATTAAACCAGAGGAAATAGAACCAAAGGATGCTTGTAGGAGGAGGAGGGTCTGAAACAGGGCACCCGGAAGGAACAGAAAACCATAATATATAAATTATATGTCACATTTAAACCAAGAAAAGGGAAGGAAGGGTTACCCTAAGGGTTAGAGTTAGGGTTAGGATTGGGGTTGGGGTTGGGGTTTAGGGTTCCGGGTCCGGAATCATGTGCACTGGCCAATGGAGGTGGTAATCCCACATTCTGGAGTGGCTTTTGAAAGCCTAAAATAGAGGGAAAGGATCTGGTCGAGGTAACCAGGCACCTGCGGTCAAACGGGAGGTTGTTATTTAGTGGGGGGGAGATGGTTAAGGTAAGAATGAAAGAGCCGGGTTTGGGTTAGGGTGTAGTCAGGTCGAAATGCTATGTGCCGTGTTTAGCCTGAGGGGGGTGGGGGTTAGGGTGAGACGTGGAATTGGTTGGGTGAGATGGGGTGAATGTTGAATCCAATTGAGTGGGGCCGGATGTGGGAGCGGGTCCCTCGAACAGACAGGGCCAGGTGGTCTAAGGATAAGTGCTGGGGAAAAGGGAAGAGGACAGTGCTGACGGACAACATGGAAAAGGTACAATTAAAGTTAAATAAATGTATACATAGGTAATGTACATGTGTATATAATAGGTGTGTGTGTCAATAAATAGAAGTGCGTAGGAATAAATAGAAGATGTCATGCATAGAATAAATATAGAAAAAACTTGTAGGAATGGAACGAGCATGCATAGAATTTAATAAGAATATGATAGTTAGTAGAACATGTATATATAGAAGACATCATATATAAGAGGGGGCACACTACGTAAAAATAAAACGGGGAGGGAGGGGGGGGAAAAAGAACATAGGCCCTGAGTGATCGAGGGACACCCAGATGGAGAGGCTGACTGGCCCTCTGAATTCTCTTATAGTGGTGGGACCCGCGGGGCCCCAATGACGGACAGGGGAATAGATGAACGGGAGAGCGGGGACCCTCGGGGGGTCCGGGTTAAACCAGCTCCAAAAAGTGCTAAAATAAGTGCTGAGAAGCAAGGTGCTAAGGTAAGTGCTATCACACAAGGAGCATGCCAAGAGGAATAATAATTAACATAGAGTATAACAATAAGACACATGTGGTAATAAAAGGCACACAACAGTAATGTATTAAATAGTATAAATAGTAAAGATAATAAAAATAGAAGGGAACTGGTGGTCCCGGACCCCCGAGGGGGATCCCTCCCCCTGGATGTGGACCGACAAGTTATTGATGTACAGTAGTTCATATGAATTATGGAGCCAGGGTTGGTTTTAATTGTTTATTAATTGATGATGATAATCTATTCGTCATTTAGCCCCGCGGGTGCCGCAGTGCCCAGTTTGTGGATCCAGATCCTCTCCGCTCTCTTCCGCTGTCCGCTAGTCCACCTGTCATTGGACTCCAAGCCCGATATCAGCAGACCTGATGCTGGGTGTTCTTGAAAGTGCTTAATCAAGATCGTGCCGAGTCTGCCCCTCCCGATGTTATAGAGATGCTGTTTGAGTCGGGTGAGTAGGGGATGTTTTGTTTCTCCTATATAGTGCCATAATATATAAATTATATGTCACATTTAAACCAAGAAAAGGGAAGGAAGGGTTACCCTAAGGGTTAGAGTTAGGGTTAGGGTTGGGGTTCAGGGTTAGGTTAGGTTTAGGGTTAGGTTAGGGTTGGGGCTCAATCTAGTTCTGTGTGTTTCTAATTTCAGTTTAAAGGTATTTTATTTGGATAATTTACGTGTCGATCAACCTGATTGATTATCAACCTGATTAATTATCAACCTGATTGATTATCAACCTGATTGATTATCTACCTGATTGATTATCTGATTAACTGCCCACAAACAAGCCAAGTCCGTCCACATTGTATGAGCTGTGCACCAGCAGCATCATGCACCCATGTTTTCTGAGGGAGAAAGTCACAGCAACACGTCCACAACATAAATAAAACCAGCTTGCTGACAGCTGCAGGAGGAGCAGGAGGATCTGAAGCCACGAGGGTTTGATCTGTGGCTCGGTGAGAATGAGCAGAAGAAAATGTGTTATATCTGAGTGATGTAACACAACCGATCTGAGGAAACACAGGCGCGTATTTCTGAGCATTACACACATCAAGAGTGGCAGTCGCCGTCGTTTCCTGATTGGTAGCAGGGGGAAGGTTTAGCAGTTTGGCTTGTGAGTCAACACGGTTACCGATAGCTTCCAAAACTCACCGGCCACTTTCAGTGTTTTGCCAATTAAGATGTGTGACGTTGACCTCCATGCACTCAGGAAGAGGTAACCACCAAACTATCACTACTCCTCAGATATAACACTCCATCATCCCCTTCCATACGCGGACTGGGTGATCTGGACACACTCAACACAAATCACAACACCTCTACCCTGACTATCGCCATGGGAACAAGACTACTAACCTGGAAAAATAGGACACAGCTCAACACTCAACACAAATTACTGAGAGACAGATGATCTCTGCCCACTGCCCTCCTCGCTAAAATGAACAAACTGACCCTGGATCAGTCCTGAGGAGCACTGGGCTTCTCTTGGTGCTGTGCTTCCATCTAGTGGACGACGTCACACCCAGACTATCACTCACGCACACAGTGCACTGCTGCCTGCAAATGAAGGTGACATGGATCTTGATAATATTGATAATATTGATAAATCTGTCATCATGAGAATTCATTTTAGCTACTGAAGTCTCTAGCTTTCTCTTTTTTTTGTCTTTTATTACTTTTTATTCATATGCACTTCTACATCTCTGCTGCTCTAAATGACCCAATTTCCCCTCAAGGATCAATAAGGTTTATTGTATCTTATTTGATTCTATCTTAATATTTATTTTCTGCATTCAGAATTGATTTGGTCTGTTTACAGTTATTGTGTTCTGGAGGCCTGAACGTTGAGTGTGCATGCTTCCAAGTGAAAGTGTTGCACCAAACTGAAGGGTGTGGGTGCAGCAGCACGGCTACCTGAGACCTGAGACCTCAAAAACCACCAGAGATCAGATGAAGGAAGGGTTGATGGTTGCTCTATTCTGACTGATTGTGGCTCTGATTAGATTTATGTTGCAGCTACAAAGTTCAGAAGAGGCAAATTGTGTATTTTCTGCTGCTTTGGTTTTTACCTTTTATAACGTGCTGTTGTTTCAGATCTACAGTCAACCCATAGGTGATGCAACCATTTGTCTCTATATATATATTATATATATATACAGTGGTGGCCAAAATTATTAGAACACTTGGCATACATTTAAGAGGTTTCAGTTGTTTTTGTTCAATTGGCCATTAAAATACCCATAAAACAAATGAATTATATACAAAGTCATCATTATGCTCTATAAACCAGAATAGAGCATCATAAGGAGATTTACCTCATTTTCCTTACAAAAAACAAGCTAGGCCTATTTCACTGTCAATGTCACACAATCATGTTCCTTCACAGAAGAAGCCAAATTACTTGTGTAATCATTGTCAGGTGTGATGGTGGTTAAATTGATGGTGATCAAGAGTCTTAGGACACAGCTGTGTGATTCTTTTGAATTGCTGCAAAAGGTGGACATACCAAATATTAAAGTTAAAAGTGGATAAAAACAGCAGGACTCACTTCATCTGATATTTGTTGTGCTCAGAGCAACCATCTGCATGTTTCATGAACATTATGAAATGAAATCATGTTTTGGAGGCAAGAAAAGGTCAATATTCAGGTGTTCTAACAATTTTGGCCACCACTGTATATAATTATCAGTGGCCTGATAATTATTATTGTCCTACCATATTCTCAGAACCAGTGCTAACAGGAGAATAAGGCCTTAAGAGGAGACGCTACCCTCCAGGTCATATACACATGTAAAGAGACTCCTAACGAAGGTCAGGTTATTGGAGAGGGTAAGAGGAACTTTTAGAAATGAGTAACCACTAGGTGGCGACGTTTCCTCACTGCCAGAGGACGACCTTAACTTCTCGAGTTTATGAATAAAAGTGGTCAAAGCAACAGATTTGATGCAGTGACTGAACCCTGAAATATTCTGCTTCCTTTTTCAACATGTTACTAAACAATGCGTACAAATTGTGTGTAAATTCAGGTTGTGTACAGATTTGTGTCAAGTTAGCCAGGCTTAGCCAAAGTTAGCCAGGCTAATGCCAGAAGTAAAGCGGGTTTTACTTTCCAAATTAAAGCATCAGTATCGGGGTGTAAAGAACACAAATCATAGCAAAATATCCTCTAGGTTCTTCATAATTGTCTGGTATATGTTTCCTTGTGGAGTCTTTTTACTTTCACCGTGTCACTGCCAAAACGTTGCAGCCCATAACAATAACGGTTTTATGTGAAAGTTGTGACCGGAAGTAGTTTGTTATTGTGTCCGGTTTGACGCTCGTCCAGGCTGCTGGGCTCCTTTCAGCCACAGAACTGGAGAGAAGATGGCGGCGCTACGTGTCGCGGTGCTAGCGGGGAGTGGGAGAGCTCTCCTGAGCACGCCAAAAACTATCAAGACGCCTAAGGTATGCGGATAGATATCCTTCTAACTCATCATTCAGGACCGAGTGTCTTTTTCAAAAAAACTTTGATAGAAAAATACTTTTCTGTGATGTCCTGACACCTAGCCGGTTAGCCATGTTGCTGTCAGTTGGGTGAGACAAGGTCACTCGTGTGGCTTTACCTTTTTGGGGTGCTGCTAACTAACGTAACATTAGAGTGTAAAGCATGTTGTTTTTCTTAAGATGTTGAAATCTTAATGGCGCTAAGGACGACACGGATATCATAACATTTTGTTTGAATGATCACGGATTAAGTTAAGCTAACTCATGATGCCCCGTCAACCCACCGGCAAATGAATAGGTTAGCCTCGGGTTAGCCTGCATTTAGCTTCCACGCTAGCTAACGTTGCAAGGACGCACAACTGCACGCTCTGTGTTGCATTTCAAGTAGTTCCGATTGTTAAGTATAATTTTCTCATGAGTCGTACAGTGGTCAAATTATATCCAAAACCACCCGGCAAGCTAGCCGAGCTAACCAGCTGGCTAACGAGTTAGCATCTCAAGGACTGAAGGGACTTCCGGCGGAACAAAGCCAATGTGAACTCTCTGATCTTGTACCCTTCGCTTATCAGTAGTAGTCAGCCATGGCAGCGTCCCGAGACTTATCCAAGCTCAGCGGGTTGTTGGTCAAATGCTAGTTGACGCTTGATGAGCTCGGAGACACTAGTGGTGTCATGGTGGCTTTGTCATTGAGACAGTGGGCCTTGTAACTTCAATGATTTATCAGCAGGAAGGTGCCGCTGCTGTCCAGGTTGTCCAGGTTCAGTGTGGAGACTGGTTTGTTGATGATGCCGTGGAAGGCTGTGCGCACATCATCCATATTATCCAGCCAGTGTCCCAAATAACCTTTTGGCTCATCTGCCAAGCGCTTTTAAATATTGATCAGAGAACCACTCTGGTGATATTCATTCATGCTGTCTAGGATTGGCCTGTTGTAACACAAGTAATCAGAACATGCACTGAAAACTACAGAGTACAGTACTAGTACAGATACTATCAGTGCACCTCTATAAAATCTCTTTACCAGCCAAAATAATGATTGAATTTGAATGAATAAAGATTAATTTTTCATAGAAATGTCACCCAACCCGTTTCATGTGTAGAATCAGGTACTGAATTCAAAATGAGCCTCATTTTCTCTCGTCGCCATGTTGAAGTGTATCTGCTAGTTGAAGATGCAGTGTATTTCCCCCAAATCAATAACATTAAAAATTGTGTTGAGTCACAATATCTTGCGAAAGCATCCGTCCTGCTGAAGTGTCCTTGAGCAAGACACTGGTTCCCTACCAGCTCCAAGCTGCTGTTCTGTAGCTGAGCCTGACCTCTGACCTCCCTGTGGTGGGAGGGAGGGGGTCCCTATCATTCTAGCCATAGTCATACAGGCCTGGTTCTTATGAAAAGAGCTGACTGGAGCCTTTCCCATGATGTGGTGGAATAGGACAGAAAATACAGCAGAACTGGGGTCAGTTTTCCTCCAGTTACAAGTGGATTTTAAATTGTCCACAGTGGGCCTGGACTGCTCCTGTGTTCTGAATGTGAGGGCCTGTTGTCCCTGTGCTGTGTAACTTTGTAAGTTGTCCCTCTGTAGGCAAACATGTCCTTCGCCAGCCTGCCACGGAACAAGAAGGTCGCCCTGACGACGCTGGGCGTGGTCACAGCTGGAGGGGCGGGGCTTGCCCTGATGCTGCACCAGTCCATCAAAGCTTCAGACCTGGAGCTCCACCCTCCTCAGTACCCCTGGACCCACGGCGGGCCTCTGTCGTCTCTGGACCATGCTAGGTATGATAGACCGAGACACACTCGGGTTCTCCATCCATCTAATCAGGGGCTGTTGAATCAATCCGGTCCTCAAGGAGTCCTGCAGGTTTTAGCTCCAGCTCTACTCAGGCACACCTGAACCAATGAAAGTATCATGAAAACATGAAGCCTCTAATTGGTTCTCTTGAGTAGAGCTGGAGCTAAAACCTGCAGGACAGGGGGTCCTTGAGGACTGGATTGAGAACCACCGCTACAGCATGTAAAAAGTGTTTTTAACGCTGCAGTTTGCCTCAAGACCACAACTGGGACCAAAAACAGGGACGGATGTGCAACCAGAACTAAAACCTCCACCGAGCACCACTGCTACATGAAATGAAAACACTGATTTTATTCCGGTGTTGGTGGATGAACCACAGAGCTGGCTTTACAGTCCTCCAGTATCACCCACACCAAACCTCTAAACCAGGGGTGTCAAACTGTGTGCCATGGAGGGCCGAGAGTATGCAGGTTTTCGTTCCAACCCAAGAATACACCAGGTGATTTCACTGATTAGTCCCTCCTCTCTGGTTGAAGGTGTGGTAATCAGTGAAATCACCTGCTGTATTCTTGGGTTGGAACGAAAACCTGCATACTCTCGGCCCTCCATGGCACACAGTTTGACACCCCTGCTCTAAACCTCCCAGAAAGCATTTCAAAAAGGGATGTCTGATCATTTCCACCAATCACAGACCAAACGAGGCTCAGGTGTGCCAGGGCGGGGCCAATCAGCCGGGTCTTGTTATGATTGGTAGAACTCAGCCGTCACTGCTGTGTTGTGAACCACTGATCTGCTCACATGGCTTGTTAGAAAATGTTCATATTGTCTGTGATGTCAGGAGGGGCCGTAGATCTGATGTCACTAATCCAGACAACAGTGACATCAGGTTGTGAAGCTCTGCAGTCAGCCTATCACTAACGGGATGGAACGTTTTATTTTATTTTGGTAGCTGGTCGAAATTGTAGTTTGGCTCTTCCTCAGTTCGGTGATCTCATTTTATGCACCATGCCAACAGATATTTTTGGGAGATTTTAACACCTAGAGGTAAAATGGATTCACTGATGCAGAGATTTTATTTTGTATTTTTGTAAGAAAAGATTCTTCAAATAGTAATATCGCTACTTGACTGTAGGGGTGGGCGATATGACAAAAAAATCAATATCGTGATTATTTCAAACTTTTACCTCGATTATGATTAATGAACGATGATTTTGTTCGTTTTGTTTTATTTTGAAATTTGTTTTATTTTGAAATTGACCGAATGCTCTATGCCGTTCCTGTGTCTGACTTCCTGCCCGGCTTGACACATTCGCTCCAAACCGGTCTGACCACGGAGGGACGTGACTGAATACCACGTAGTATTTTTTAAGGGGATAGTTCATGAACGCAGTATTGGGGAAAGTATTTGGCCTGTTCATTCACGGGAAAGTGATGCTACGTCTGATGCGCGCGCGCGCACACACACACACACACACACACACACACACACACTGGTTGCTTTGCTAACTGGTGCTTCTAGACGTTCCTCGTTCTTGTTGCCTAAATAACAATCGGAATGAACGATTTTGAAAATTTGCCACGATTACATCATTAAATCGCGATTATGATTATAAACACGATAATCGCCCAGCCCTGCTTGACTGTATGCTATTTTACAGCAGCAAGTGTGCATTAATTGTTTAGCTTTTATCTTAGATTCCCTTGGTGGCGCTGTAGCGCAGCTGTGGTTGGTACGGAAGCCCCTTAGGCCAAACCTGCTCTCCACCGTGATGGAGGACCCACCGAGTCTGCTGCCTTTTAGATTTCAGGACCGAACCGACAGAAATGAACTGGATAAAAGCTGCTGGTAACACAATGAACTGGGATGTTGATGGATGAGACCGTCAGCTGGAAACGTTCCTCTAGTGTGAGATGCCCTGGGTCAGAGGTCAAACTCACCGGTGACCAGACCGCCCTGGTAATACTAATGTATCTCGCTCTCTCTCTCTCTCTCTCTCTCTCTCTCTCCCCCCCCCCCCCCCCCCCCCAGTGTTCGCCGTGGTTACCAGGTGTATAAGCAGGTGTGCTCAGCCTGCCACAGTATGGAGTACCTGGCCTTCAGAAACTTGGTGGGAGTGTCGCACACAGAGGCTGAGGTCAAAGTCATCGCTGAGGAGGTGAGAGAGAGAGAGAGAGAGAGAGAGAGAGAGAGAGAGAGAGAGAGAGAGAGAGAGAGAGAGAGAGAGAGAGAGAGAGAGAGAGAGAGAGAGAGAGAGAGAGAGAGAGAGAGAGAGAGAGAGAGAGAGAGAGAGAGAGAGAGAGAGAGAGAGAGAGAGAGAGAGAGAGAGAGAGACACATTAGTATAGTATAGTGCCAGTAGGTGTAGTAGTACCACCTGGCTGGTATCTGGGGATCCCAAATCTATTGTTTCATGCCCAGCGGCCGTTACAGGGACATTATTAATTAGAGGACAAAAGGGATCAGTGATTGATTCTTCATTAAATTCAAAGTGCACATAGCCTGATGTCGTCAACACCAAGGCAGCAGTCCATTATTAAAAAGACAGATTGCAGTTTCCCTCACTTCTGTTGGTTCCCATAACCGGTCAGTAACACCTCTTGGAAATGAGTGAGAGCACAAAACCAGTGATGGTAGTTCCTGAAAGTCAGGTGGTGGTGTTGCAGACCTTCCACCGCTAAAGGAAAGGCTTGTGCTGTGTTCAGATCGAGGTGGTGGACGGTCCCGATGAGAGTGGAGAGATGTTCACCCGGCCAGGGAAGCTCTCGGACTACTTCCCCAAGCCCTACGCCAACCCGGAGGCTGCCCGGGCCGCCAACAACGGGGCGCTGCCGCCAGACCTCAGCTACATCGTCAACGCCAGGTAACACTGTTGAGTCAGGGTGATCAGCTCATACACAGTAATATCGATCAGTTACCTGAAGACTCTCTATTCCTAATCTGACCCCCCCCCCCCCCCCCCCAGACATGGAGGGGAGGACTATGTGTTCAGCTTGTTGACAGGATACTGTGAGCCTCCAGGAGGAGTGGCGTTGAGAGAGGGGCTCTACTACAACCCCTACTTCCCCGGCCAGGCCATCGGCATGGCCCCGCCCATTTACAACGAGGTGCTGGAGTACGATGATGGTAAGTGTGTGTGTGTGTGTGTGTGTGTGTGTAATGTAGTGGATGGTGTGTGTCCTGTGTCGACTTCAGAGGATTTTACTTGCACCATTCTGGATCCCCACTTGAATTGAAAATATAAGGAGTAGGTGTTTTCATTTATTTCACCAATGAAATACAACATGAATTTTTTAAGTAAATCCCCCCCCCCCCCCCCGGCGTCCCCCCTGGTAAATCCCCCCCCAGCAGCTGATTCACCGATGAGCCCGCCTTCAACCAGAGAGGAGGGACTGATTAGGGACTCGCCTCCAGTCCTCCATGGCTCCTGATTGGACGCCACTAGTGATTGGTTTAGAGCTGTGCAGTCTGGTTTCTGCTACGCTGAGAGGCTACAGGAACATGAGACCTTAAGTGAAGCTCATCTGGTTTAGTGCAGTAATCCCCATCAGTGTAGTGGCTGCAGTGATTTCATACAAACCAATTTCACACCACCTGTCAATCATAATGATTACTCCTTGCTACTGCTAACCGTTGTCTTCTGCTAACCGTTGGGAATGTTGTCTTCCCATCAACCACCGCGCTGATGGTTGTCGTTTGTGTTGCCATAGGAACCCCTGCCACCATGAGCCAGGTTGCTAAGGACGTGTGTACCTTCCTGAGGTGGGCCGCCGAGCCAGAGCACGACCAGCGCAAACGCATGGGCCTGAAGGTAAGACATCACTACGGTGTGATGATGCTAGAGCGGTACGATGGATCCAACTAGGAAACCGCTTGGATTGAAACGTCCTTGTCAAAAATGCATCGTCAGTTTACTTGTGCAGTGAGATGAGGCGTTCACTGTCAAATTTAAAGGACGTGAATACTCCCAGAGGAAGTCTGTGTGCAGTGATCTGGTCTAGACGCCATCTGGACACAAGACTGATGTTAATGTCAGGTGGAAAGTGCGGCGGAGACTCCAAGCTCGCGGTGACGTTTCTCACCTAAAAGCTTCATAATTGATTGTGTGTCGGTAACCCCCCCCCCCCCCCCCCTCTCTCTCCTCAGCTGCTGATGGGCTCGGCCATCCTCATCCCTCTGGTCTACTACATGAAGAGACACAGGTGGTCTGTGTTGAAGAGCAGGAAGATCGCCTACCGTCCCCCCAAGTAAACGGAAACAAACGCACCCCAACCTTGGCCTAACCGCACCAGGGAGGGCTGCGTTCAACAACCCCACAACACTCTTGCCACAACGTCCATCCATACAGACACAGACCATGACAGTCATGCCTTTCTAAGATGGGGTAGAGAAATAGAGTGTGTATATATATATATATATATATACGATGTTTATTCCTACAGAAAAATGCCTTTTTTTAGTTGTTGGCATGTTAGAGCGGCTTGTGTTCGACGTATTACTGTATCTGGAATATCGTGGTGTGTGTGTGTGTGTGTGTGTGTGTGTGAGAGTTGTGATGTTCTTGAACGCAACCTCCCCAAGGTTCACGTTTGTTCGATCTGCGACGGGGTCACGGCTGCGCTCAATTCACGTCTCGACATCTGATATGGGACACAACTGACCGATGGTCCATCTTTATAAGATATTGAATAACCACATGAGTACTGGTTGCCCTAAAACAGCAGGTAACTTACCGGGTGTGTGTCGATCCGTCTTCTCCTGTCCTCGAGACAAGCATAGGGGACTCAATGGAACAAATGCAACCTCTACACGTCTGTTTTACTGTACAAAATAAATTATCTATAAAGGAAACGTTCTGTCTGGGGGTTTTGTTTGTACAGTGAAAGGAAGGGGGCAGAAATGGAGGCGGTTCACCAACGTTGCTGCAACCTCTCCAGTGCTTGTCATGCCATTCTGCATCTGCATCTAGACTTTGTTGTGTAAATATTTAATAAACTGGTGTACTGAGTGAAACTTGATGGTTATGAATTCAAACTTTATTGACCCGGAGCAGAAAGGATGAATCCTACTCGGCTGGAAAGTCGGGAAAAGGATGCAAGTGAATTGGATCATTTCCAGGTCTTAAAGTCTGGGGGTTAACAAACGCTACAGGAAACAATCGAGTCCTGATGAAAAAGTCCATGAAAAAACGACAGAAGGCCAGTGGGTATCCCAGGATGCCTGCAGGACCTGATGAAGCCATGAAATGTCTTCAACTTGTGGCAGGAAGTGCAGCTTTGCATTTCCTCCTCAGAGGTAAGGGGAGGGGCTAGGGAGAAATTAAGAACACCTGAGAGCTGGGGGAGGGTTTTTTTCTTTTCATTCAAACAAAGGCAGCATGGAGGAGATCAAGAAGAAGTGAGGAAGCAGGAGAACACCCCAAATATATAATCTGTGAAGGACTTCTACAAGCCAAAAGGACTAAAGGCAACCCCGGAGTGTGCGAAGGCAGGCAGATGTCTCATGCACTTGGAGCTACAACTGGTCTGGGCTTACCAACTTCCAGAGAAGTGGTCCCTGCCTGTCCCTGCCTGTCTCTGCCTGTCTCTGCCTGTCTCTGCCTGTCCCTGCCTGTCCCTGCCTGTCTCTGCCTGTCTCTGCCTGTCCCTGCCTGCCTCTGCCTGTCCCTGCCTGTCTCTGCCTGTCCCTGCCTGTCTCTGCCTGTCTCTGCCTGTCTCTGCCTGTCCCTGCCTGTCCCTGCCTGTCTCTGCCTGTCTCTGCCTGTCCCTGCCTGTCTCTGCCTGTCCCTGCCTGTCTCTGTCTCTGCCTGTCCCTGCCTGTCCCTGCCTGTCTCTGCCTGTCTCTGCCTGTCTCTGCCTGTCCCTGCCTGTCCCTGCCTGTCTCTGCCTGTCTCTGCCTGTCCCTGCCTGCCTCTGCCTGTCCCTGCCTGTCTCTGCCTGTCCCTGCCTGTCTCTGCCTGTCTCTGCCTGTCTCTGCCTGTCCCTGCCTGTCCCTGCCTGTCTCTGCCTGTCTCTGCCTGTCCCTGCCTGTCTCTGCCTGTCCCTGCCTGTCTCTGTCTCTGCCTGTCTCTGCCTGTCCCTGCCTGTCTCTGCCTGTCTCTGCCTGTCCCTGCCTGCCTCTGCCTGTCTCTGCCTGTCCCTGCCTGTCCCTGCCTGTCTCTGCCTGTCCCTGCCTGTCTCTGTCTCTGCCTGTCTCTGTCTCTGCCTGTCCCTGCCTGTCTCTGCCTGTCCCTGCCTGTCCCTGCCTGTCCCTGCCTGTCTCTGCCTGTCCCTGCCTGTCTCTGCCTGTCTCTGTCTCTGCCTGTCCCTGCCTGTCTCTGTCTCTGCCTGTCTCTGCCTGTCCCTGCCTGTCTCTGCCTGTCTCTGCCTGTCTCTGCCTGTCCCTGCCTGTCCCTGCCTGTCCCTGCCTGTCTCTGCCTGTCTCTGCCTGTCCCTGCCTGTCTCTGCCTGTCCCTGCCTGTCTCTGTCTCTGCCTGTCTCTGCCTGTCCCTGCCTGTCTCTGCCTGTCTCTGCCTGTCTCTGCCTGTCCCTGCCTGCCTCTGCCTGTCTCTGCCTGTCCCTGCCTGTCCCTGCCTGTCTCTGCCTGTCCCTGCCTGTCTCTGTCTCTGCCTGTCTCTGTCTCTGCCTGTCCCTGCCTGTCTCTGCCTGTCTCTGCCTGTCCCTGCCTGTCTCTGCCTGTCCCTGCCTGTCTCTGCCTGTCTCTGCCTGTCCCTGCCTGTCTCTGCCTGTCTCTGCCTGTCTCTGCCTGTCCCTGCCTGTCTCTGCCTGTCCCTGCCTGTCCCTGCCTGTCTCTGCCTGTCTCTGCCTGTCTCTGCCTGTCTCTGCCTGTCCCTGCCTGTCTCTGCCTGTCCCTGCCTGTCCCTGCCTGTCTCTGTCTCTGCCTGTCTCTGCCTGTCTCTGCCTGTCTCTGCCTGTCCCTGCCTGTCCCTGCCTGTCCCTGCCTGTCCCTGCCTGTCTCTGCCTGTCTCTGCCTCTGCCTGCCTCTGCCTGTCTCTGTCTCTGCCTGTCCCTGCCTGTCTCTGTCTCTGCCTGTCTCTGTCTCTGCCTGTCCCTGCCTGTCTCTGCCTGTCCCTGCCTGTCCCTGCCTGTCCCTGCCTGTCCCTGCCTGTCTCTGCCTGTCTCTGCCTGTCTCTGCCTCTGCCTGCCTCTGCCTGTCTCTGTCTCTGCCTCTGCCTGCCTGTCTCTGTCTCTGCCTGTCTCTGTCTCTGCCTGTCCCTGCCTGTCTCTGCCTGTCTCTGTCTCTGCCTGTCTCTGTCTCTGCCTGTCTCTGTCTCTGCCTGTCTCTGTCTCTGCCTGTCCCTGCCTGTCCCTGCCTGTCCCTGCCTGTCTCTGCCTGTCTCTGCCTGTCTCTGCCTCTGCCTGTCCCTGCCTGTCTCTGTCTCTGCCTGTCTCTGTCTCTGCCTGTCCCTGCCTGTCTCTGCCTGTCCCTGCCTGTCCCTGCCTGTCTCTGCCTGTCCCTGCCTGTCCCTGCCTGTCTCTGCCTGTCTCTGCCTGTCCCTGCCTGTCTCTGCCTGTCTCTGTCTCTGCCTGTCCCTGCCTGTCCCTGCCTGTCTCTGCCTGTCCCTGCCTGTCTCTGCCTGTCTCTGTCTCTGCCTGTCTCTGCCTCTGCCTGCCTCTGCCTGTCTCTGTCTCTGCCTGTCTCTGCCTGTCTCTGCCTGTCTCTGCCTGTCTCTGTCTCTGCCTGTCCCTGCCTGTCTCTGCCTGTCCCTGCCTGTCTCTGTCTCTGCCTGTCTCTGTCTCTGCCTGTCCCTGCCTGTCTCTGCCTCTGCCTGTCTCTGCCTGTCTCTGTCTCTGCCTGTCTCTGCCTGTCCCTCTCCAGGCTTCTCCCCTCACTGCTGCTGTCTTCAACTTCCCACCGGCCACCGCAAACCCTCTTCCTATACCCTGTCTCCATCTGCCCCACCTACTCCACCCCCCCCCCCCCCCCCCCCCCCCCCCCCCCCCCCCCCCTTTTACACAAGCATTTTCATATTTGTACCACCAGACTGAACTGAACTTTTGAACAATAACTGAATTCACCACTCTATATCCCCCCCCCCCCCCCCCCCCCATACACACACACACACACACTCCTTCAGTGATGAACTAATTAATTGAACTCAGACTGAAACCATTCACCTGTGATTTTTTTATGGTGAATGCGATTTTTGTTCTTTTTGTTAAATGGACTATGAATTTTGGGACTTATACTTAAATTTAATTTGTTATTGCTGTCTAAAAAATGTTGATTTATTGCTTGAACTTTATTTTCTGAAGTGGTTTATCTGTTTTGATTCTTGTTTTGCCTGTGACTAACTAATTGATTAATTAACATTTCAT
>JAXDDW010000278.1:192500-210187 GCA_034670385.1 Hoplostethus mediterraneus | reverse complement strand
GGAGAAGGCAAAATTTACACACAACTCAGATATTTGCTGTGCCTCTGCAGGACTGGTATGAGAAAGTAACATCTTTCAAGTCTATCAAAGGTCAACCAGTCTGACAGATCGAACAGGCAACATTGTGTTAACATTCACAGTGGAAACTTCTTTAAAGTTTAGTTCACGGTCCTCAGGTTTTAAATCGGTCTCAGAGATGAAAGATCTTTTTCTGGGACTAGGAAGTAGAAGCTGTGAAAATGCAGCAATGTCCACAACCGGGTGGATAACGCCCTTCTCTTTGTGGGTGTCTATGTGTGAAGTGTCAGTGTATAATTTATGGTGCTGTGATACTTGATGGTACTTTGTATTATATTTGTGATAATTTGTGGCTCTGTGTGGTGCCTTGTGCTGATTAGTAGAACCCTGTTTTATTTACTTGAGGACCTTCATCATTGACATCAAGTTAAAAATAAATATGAATTTTTTTGACATTTTTATTTCAAGTGTTTACACAACAGCTTCCCAACACACAGAAATATGAAAACACACCAGGGCATTCATCAACAGCAAGTAATAGAAATGCACAGTAAAAACAAATTAACATTCAGCTTGCTTGCTGCCATTTTGTCATAAAAGCAAGGCACGAATGTTTGTAGCTTTTAGAGGCTTCCATAGATTTACCAAACCATAATAATGTACATTGCAGGAGCTCCCAGTTTACATGTACCGTGATGATGGTCAAATCATCCATAACATATGACCTCAGAGTGTTACAATGTGGATTTTGGTGTGCCACGGGGCTCTGTCCTAGGCCCACTACTATTCTCTATCTATATGTTACCACTCACAAATTCGGCATTAACTTCCACTGTTACGCCAATGACACTCAAGTTTACATCCACGTCAAACCAACCGATAACACCCAATTTCCAAAATTAGAGGCCTGCCTATCAGAGGTCAAATGCTGGATGTCGCTGAACTTCCTACTTCTTAATGGCAACAAAACTGAGATGCTGTTTGTAGGACCAGCTAGACATAGACATCTGTTTGAGAATAGTACTCTAAATTTTGATAGTTGTGTAATCTCCAAGAGCCCATACGTTAAAAACCTTGGGGTAAAATTCAACCCTACCCTCTCATTCGAGTTGCGTATTAAGGAGACCACTAAAACAGCGTTTTATCATCTTAACAGTATTGCCAAGATTCGACCCATGCTAACAGAGGCAGACACAGAAATTTTAGTACATGCCTTTGTATCATCAAGAATTAATTATTGAAATGTCCTCTTTTCATGCTTATCTACTGGGCACACTAAAAAACTGGTCCAGAATGCTGCTGCCAGAATCTCGACCATAACTAGGAAATTCGAACACATAACTGTTCTATCCTCATTACTGACTGACTACCAATTCAGGCCAGGTGTGACTTCAAGGTGCTTCTATTTACATATAAATCATTACATGGGATGGCACCGTCCTACTTATCAGATATGATCAAACCATATAAACTGCCACGTGCCCTCAGATCTCAGGAGGCTGGCTACCTGTCTATCCCAGCAGTCAAAAAGAAAACTGCAGGTAACAGACCCTTTTCTTACCGGGCTCCCTATCTCTGGAACAGTCTATCGAAGTCTTTAAGTCAAGGCTAAAAACCCATTTATTCTCTCTATCATTTGATCAGCATTGAGGGAGTAGCTCAGTCTCTTCTCAGAGTAAGGCTAGACCAGTTAGCTCATCCTTGCTCAGGTTCCTGCCGATGGATCCTAGCATCCTACCTACATGTCCTATTCTCCCGGTAAACCTGCTCCTGTCCTCATGTTTGTCTGTGTGAGTAAGAGTACATGAATGAGTCTGCTTGTGTGTATTGGTGTGCGTGGGTGTGTTTCCTATTTGTTCCAGGCTGCACTAGGCAGAGTTGGCGTCTGCATGGTCCCCCAGTCCTAGGACAATGCTGACTGAGTGGGCGTTTGCTGTGGACGCTGGGCAATGCTCCCAGGCTGCAACTGGGCAGTGTTGGTGCCAGTATGGTCCCCTAGTCCTACGATGGCGCTGACTGAGCTGCTGTTTGCTGTGCTGCCCCACATCAGATCTGGATTTCACACCCAAATAAAGTTTTATGCACTGTGTATGCACTGTTGCCCTAAATCAGCATCTATTGCACGCCCGACCATCCTGGTAGGGGGATCCCTCTCTGAGTAGCCCCTCCCGAGGTTTCTTCCAATTTTTCCCTAAACCTTTATTTTTGGGAGTTGGGAGTTTTTCCTTGTCCTCTGCAGGTCCAAGGCTGGGGGATGTCGTGTACTAACCATTTATTGTTTTCACACGTTCGGCACTGTGACGCCCTTTGAACCTGTAACAGTGATTAAGGGCTATACAAATAAATGTGATTTGATTTGATGTGGTTATGGATGTTTTTACATGCCCTGCAAAGCCTCTGTGCTAACCCTAACCCTAACCCTAAAGAACAGAGGGGACTTTTTTGCATTAAAATGAATTTAATCCACTTCATCGAATTGTGACATCACAAAAGCTAATTGTAACACCTCAAACGCCAATTGTGACATCACTAAAGCCAATGTAACACCACGAAAGGCAATTGTGACATCAAAAAGCCAATAATAATGCCACAAAAGCCAATTGTGACTAAACTAGCATGGACAGCATTCACATCACAGTGTCCAGTTCTAAAGTTGGCTAAAAAGTATATGTTTTTTTCTCAAAAATGTAATTGAGTAAGAGTGCAAGTATACAAATGTAATAATACACAAGTAAAGTACAAATCCCCTCAAATAGTACTTAAGTATAGTAACAAAGTACAATCAATCAAGTTCTTTACACCCCTGCACATGCTTCAGCACCCACACATGCACAAAACATGCATTAAGAATGCATGCAAACCCAACTCATTCAGGTTTTAACAGTTGAGAGCCCATCCTCTAGAGGGCGCCATCATTACAGCACACATGATCTCAACAGGCCTATTTGCCAGTGAGACAAATTGTGATTAACATGTGTCTTAGGTGTTTGGCCATGCTTTGTCAACGCCTTTATGGGTGTAAACAGTAATGCTTTCCTGGAACCCAGTTGATCCCCCTGCTCTCAGTTTATCAAATGGAGAAAATCTAACAGATAATGTGAAGCAAGGGTTGACCGCCATAGCAGCTGCAGTGTGTGTGTGTGTGTGTGTGTGTGTGTGTGTGTGTGAGTGAGTGTAAGCATGTGTATGTGTGTGGCCTGGTAGTTAAGAACCAATCATGGTGGACATCAAGACCCTGGGATCTCAATGGCCAGCCATAACATAATGAAGAAACAGGAAGACTTACTATGAGAGCCAAGGCCATTGTGTGTGTGTGTGTGCGTGTGTGTGTGTGTGTGTGTGTGTGTGTGTGTGTTCACTCTGCAACAATAAAGATTCAGGCCATGTGAAAATGATGCTTTTTGTATCCCTAAAGGTCTTTGAGCCGTGTTCAACCCCTGTAATATATAAAATGTGTGTCAATAGTAATAATAACTTCATTTGAAAAAAAAAGTTCTTCACAATCAAGACAAATTAAGCACAGAAACCACTTCCACAATAAGACACGACTAAAAACAACACTGAAATAACACAGTTGAAAGTCAAATCATGCCAAGGAACAGAGAGAAAATGACTGTGTGTGCATGTGTGTGTGTGTGTGTGTGTGTGTGTGTGTGTGTGTGAAACAAGCATAACTGTATCTCCCATTTTACCTCTCGTTTTATCTAAAATGACAATGGCGCTCAAGGGCAGCGTACAGGAAACTCAGGAGAGACAAAGTGAGTGAGAATGACACACAGAAAGAAAAGAAAAAGAAGAAAGAGGCCCATGAAAATGGAGCACGGCTTTTAGTGCAGCTTAGTGGCCTGTCAGCTGTCCTGTAGGCCCAGCTAGCCGCTAAGCCTGCCACTGTTTTGACATGACTGAAGTGTTTTAGCTGTGGTTAGTCTGGCAAAACCCATTACCGTGCTTCACAACCTGTAACGACACTGCGGTGGAACAGACAGCAAGGGTGACTTATTCTGCTGAATGCTGCTCAGTGAGTACATGTCTTACCCTCAGGTCTCACTCGACACGTCCAGCGGATGTTCATTCATATAAGAGAATCTGTTACCACTGAATCATTCTGCTGCACAAAATACCAAAATACCAAAATACAAAAAAACAAAATAAATAGCACACGTTTTGCTTTGCTCTATTTTGCGCTAGCTCACGGTGAAGTTTTTGTGTTGCTCCTTATTAGCTTCGTCTCAGTGAGTCAGGGGATCCTCGTATTGAGTTCTGCACATACTTTTGAGCAACATAAATGCGTTCTGGATGTGAAGTGTGATGCTGGTGTTAGCATGATGACACTATGCCGTAAGGGTTTCAAGACCAAAATGCTTTACTCCATCCAGCTTACATTAAAAATAAGATCATAGTTTTCAGTGTCAATTTCAGAGATTTGTTTCCTAAAATAACACATTGTGTACATATTTATGCTTCTTTTATTTCTCCAGAGAAACGGCCTCTTTGGCACCCCAAAGGTGACCAGGCTCTATTTCAGTTATACCTGAAAAGCAATTTGGCGATTACTTGATTTTTTCATGTCAAACCAAAAAAAAAAAAATGATACGTATTTAAAAAAAGTCAATGTTGAATCAGCATTTTGGTCACTATAGTTGTTTTTCCATCGCAGGAACTATCCAGGAACTGAATAGTTGACCTTTCCCACCAGGGGAACTAGCCCCGAAAAAGGTTCCTCTTGGACAGTTCCTAAACAATCTCTGCTTCAATGTCGTCGCATGTCGTTTCCAAAATCTGTGGCTGTTGTTGGATTTGCATTATCTCCCCGGTACTTTGGTGTGGTGGGAAAGCAACCTCAAACTCTTTTGAAGGTTCCTGCTCAAAGAAAGTACCCAAAAGGTTCCTGTGGTGAAAAAACGACATACCACCCTTGGCTCTTCTGGTCAAAAGTTTTTTAGTTTTTTTGTATTGTTCTCTTTCCCATCTCTCAGCCACGCTAACCTTACAGCCATGAGGCTACTAGCAGGCAGCTTGAAAGAGAACAGCATCTAGATCATTAAAGTTGGCTGCAGAGATAACTTTGCTAAGAGTGTGTGCTTCTGTGTGTGTGTGTGTGTATGGGGGGGGGGGGGGGGCAGTTACTCTGGAGTAACCATATGACTAATACCACACACCTGCATATCCAAGTCTACACATCCTAATCAGTATTTCAAGGTGAACCTTTCTAATCAAGAGGCCTCATGATAATTTCTTGTGATAATTTGTGCAAATGCATTGTATGTGCGGTCCTGTTGTTGTGTCAGTCTGCGCCGTGAACTTCAGAGAGTTGTCAGCATGCCTCAACGCCAATGTCACACAGACAAACACGCATGAAGTTTCCATTTGGTCATGTGACACAACTAATGTGCTGCACGCCCTTATTTGTCTGCCACTACAGAATGTTTAAATATCAACAACTCTTTTCAATAACGCCATTTATCTGATTTGTTGCCATTTTGCATGTGCAGGTTTCACTTTGTGCCTCTTCAACTCTTCATGTGCACTTTCTAAAAGCACGCTTGAATGATCCTGTAATCCCTATAGCACTGCCAGACAGATTAATAAGACAAACCATTAAGTAGTCCCTCTTAATACCAGGGTGAAGCCCCATTGACTTTTATGACTTTCATGGCTTTTCCCTCTGCGGTTCGCCCTCCGCCCACTCCCATTCAATCCCTCCGGCTCAGGCTTGTTCAGCGGTTTGTCTCGGTGCTGTCTCTGTCTCATCCAGGACTTTTAACGACCTCTCCGCAGAGATATGGAGGATAAAAATGAGGGCTGATGGAAAAGAGAATAGAGCCAGGCCGGTTCATGTCTCAACACAAGGGAGAATCTCTTCCCGCCATCACCTGCTGGGGAGTTGGCCTGCAGACAACGATACCACTGTACAATCAACACACAAAACCACACTGGTGCTTGTACTTGCAGCTTTAGATGGAAATGTTGGAAATGTTTGTAGGGATCGAACTGTACGCTGTATTAAGAAGCCATTAGTGGACTAGCATCATTTCATGTTGTGTTGTCTGTCTGCTACTTGCTGCTAACCAGCCTCTCTGTTTTCCCGGTCTGTCTCTCAGTGTTGGGGAGGGGTTTAACTAGACGGAATTAAACTGTTAAACTAAACTGTGCTCTATATGTTGCAGTAACTTGGTGGTAATTCAACTAAAATAACATTTGGTTTTATTAGCATTTTATTTGTCATTTTGAGGAGTTGTTAACTTGTTTTCCCCATCTATCTAACTATCTATCTATCTATCTATCTATCTATCTATCTATCTATCTATCTCTATCTCTCTATCTATCTATCTATCTATCTATCTATCTATCTATCTATCTATCTATCTCTATCTATCTATCTATCTATCTATCTATCTATCTATCTATCTATCTATCTATCTATCTATCTATCTATCTATCTATCTATCTATCTATCTATCTGTCTGTCTGTCTGTCTGTCTGTCTGTCTGTCTGTCTCTCTCTTGCAGTGAACATATAAAGTAGATTGACGGGTAGACGTTGTTAACAAAAGCAGATTTCAACACTGTTCCTTCCTCAGACGTAGGTACAGTAGACGGAGGGGTAAAAGCATCACGCAGGAGGAATGTGTGAGCACAGCTGCAGCAGGTGAGCGGTGCTGGTGACAGCAGCATGAAGCTGAGCTGCTCTTTACCTCGTAACTCCGTCTGTCCTCCTGTCCATGCCGCTGTGACAGATCAAACACACCACTTACTGGAGATCAAGCTCCTGTCAAGGCAAGAGTCAATGCATGTATGTCTGTGTGGTGTAGGGGGATGAGAGAGGTGTTTGAGTGTGTGTGTGTGTGTGTGTGTGTGTGTGTGTGTGTGTGTGTGTGCGGCGTATTTTTGAGTGTTGAAAAAAAACTATTGGTGATGTATTTTTCTTATTCCTGTGGATAAGCAGCCAAACACAGATGACATCACGTCACGATAAAAGAACGGTAAACGTCCGGTATTGGTGTCAGTCTCTCAGAATCAAAGAGCAAGGGCTTCTTTCATTTTGCACCGCCATTCAACAATCATACAGGGAGAAATCCATCGTAGACGAGGAAGAGATGTCAATTCATCCACCGACAGCAGCCTCCATAGACCAGAATGCAATGCAGCCGCGAGACGTGTTGTGTTTGGAGTAACGGGACGTAACTCCTCTCAACACCTCTCACTCCGCCATCGCTATCGTTCTCTTCACCTACGCATACATCCAAAAAGCTGAATGCAACAAGTTGAAGCCCGTTGTCTGGGGGGTTGTCGAGAGGCATTCTGGGAAACGTAGAAAATCGCTAAGGGAATAGACGAGTCAGGTTGAGGGAAAGTGGATACACAAAACAACACTTCATCGCAAAATAACACCTGGAATGCATTGAACATCACCGATTGACAGTGTAAGGGTATAAGGGTCGATTTTTCCTTTACACGCACACACACGCACGCACACACACACACACACACACACACACACACACACACACAGGAACAGTCATTTTCTCCCTGTTCCACTCTGTCTTTCCCGCTGCTCATTACAATCACACCAGGCATCCGTGTGAGCGTCCTGATTTGGCGTTAATACGATGCTTCCTCCTCCGTCTGAGAGCCGGCGTGCCCTTCCGAGGGACGGCCATGATGTCACCTCACTTAGTGGATGCGTGTGTGTGTGTGTGTTTGTGTGTGTCCGGATCTTGACACTGACTCACGCGTGAACACACACACACATGGCAAACAATGCCCCCCTACTTCCCTCCATTAAGAAAACCCCCACAGAAATAGCCCCTCTTAAGACAGCGCGTCATTGTTTCAGAGCCAAAATGAGCACATCAGCTCGGCGCTTCGGCCCTCCAAACAAACCCCGAGGCCAATGGAACACATCCCTCGCTCTCAGCCCGACGACAATGAGGGAGAAATCCTTCTTTTGGATGAGGAGAGCGAGGGGGATTTCTTCTCCCTCCAGTTCCCAGAGTGGTAGTAACTGCCATGAGAGCTTTACTAATTGGCCTCTTCATCTTTTGAAACGGCGGCAAAAGAGAGGAGCAAAAAAAGAGTTTGGAAACAACAGAGAGAGAGAGAGAGGGAGAGAGAGAGAGAGGTTCAGAGATGGCATCGGTTTGTGTGTGTGTGTGTGTGTGTGTGTGTGTACTGTACATGAGAGGATGTTAGCGTGCATCGATGTGCATATTTGTTTTATATGAGTGTGTGCAGGCGCGCACGTGTATATGTGTACGGTGTGTGTGTGCATGTGTATATGTGCATGTGTGCGTTTTTCAGTGTGTATTTTGTGCATGTGTGTGCGTGTGTGTGTGTGTACTGTACACGAGAGGATCAATGTGCAATCATCAGTGCGCACATATGTTTGTGTGTACGTATGTGTGTGTGTGTGCAGTCAGGTCGTATGTGTGTGTATGTGTGCACGTGTGTGTGTGTGTGTACTGTAAATGTGCGAGCGTACACGTGCGCCTGTGCACGCGTGTGAGTGTGTGTGTGGTCAGGGGGGTTTACCGACACTTCCTGATGATTCATCAAAGCAAAACACAATTAACTCTCTCACTGCCTCCCAATTATTTCCACGGAGGGATTAAAGTCTCCCGACTGAACCGCTGAACAATCAGGGGACACATGGAGCGCTGAATCAGATGTTCCACTGATCAAATGGTCAAACGGCGCCTGTTGTTCAGTCATAGTTCCCTACCAGCTGTCAGGAGGGCCGGCCTGTTCCCAACCAGCTGCGCCGATCATCGCCCTATCACACAAATCAATTAGCAAGCGCAGGAGGGAGGGAGGGAGGGAGGGAGGGAGGGGTGTCAGAGGAAGAGGAAAGGGGAAGTGATGTTAGCCTGCTATTGCAGCTGGCTGAGGGAATACACAGTCAGAAACAACGTGACAAACACAGACGGGCTTTTGTTCCCGAAGTGAGATAAGCACTATTTTAAATGATAGTAAACATGTTGTCGCTCACAAATGATGGAGGCACTCTTGGGTCAATCAGTAATCAGTATCATCAGTCTAATCAAAATCAGACCAGAAGGTGTAGCAGTTTTGGCCTTTCACACTTTGAAATTCTGACCTTTAATTGTAGCGCTCCCAGCAGGCCGATCACTGTAGTTTTCTAAATGCGCCGACCCTCCGAGTTTCTTCAAAATCAGACCAGTGGTGTCTGAGATATCACCTGAGATATCACCTGAGATATCACCTGAGATATCACCTGAGATATCACCTGAGATATCACCCGATATATCACCTGAGATATCACCCGAGATATCACCTGAGATATCACCTGAGATATCACATTTGGACGGATGGACGGATGGACACATCCCGATCCACAGCCCCATCCAGGGTCTTTCAAGGTTGAATTTATATTTATTTCGTTTTTTTATAATTAGTTTTTGTTTTGATTTATGAATGATCAATGTTTTCACTAGATAGGACATGGTGTTAGTTGATTTAAGTCCTTGGTTGACATAATGATGATTCTGGATCTTCTATATTTCTGAGGCATTTTAAACAGACGTCTGAGTTGATGTGAAAGTGCTTTGAGACAGATGCTGCAGACCAAGAGATAAACAGAGAGACATAATGTGACAAAGACAAAGATCTTGAGGAATCATGGCCAAACAAATGTTTTCCTGCGTCTAATCTTCCCATCCGGAAGGTCAGATTATCTCCTCTCCTCCTCTGCTCGTCACGGGAGGTTGAGGCCAAAGGCTCACCTGCAGCTCACCATCTGACAGGAAGTCAGACATGAACATCGACGGTTCAGTCAGAAGGTCTTCATCGAGACCTTTAACACCTTTGTACCATAATTACTACTACTACTACTACTAGTGCTACTGCTGAAAATACTACTAATACTACTACTACTACTACTACTACTACTAGTGCTACTGCTGAAAATACTACTGCTACTATTACTACTACTAAATACTACTTCTACTACTACTCGTGCTACTGCTGAAAATACTACTACTAAATAGTACTACTACTACTACTACTACAAGTGCTACTGCTGAAAATACTACTACTACTACTACTACTACTACTAAATACTACTACTACTACTACAAGTGCTACAGTGAAAATACTACTACTACTACTACTACTACTAAATACTACTATTACTACTACTAAATACTACTATTACTACTACTACTACTACTACTACTACCAAATACTACTACTACTGACCAGTCAGATCGCTTGGCTGAAAATACTTCTGTGTAGTACTGAATGAACCAGTAATGCAGTACTACTCAGTGTGTTTTATCTGGTCAGGTCAGGGTTGTGGAGGTGCGTTCACCATCTGAAATGCAGAACAACTTTGTGTTCACCATCTGAACACACAACAAGGACGACATATGTTAACAAGCGAACAGGAAGTAGTCGTGCAGGACAAGTGCTGTGATGTTTTGTCTCAAGGCTCTGATAAGGAGGTAGAGTTATGTCCGCTCCATTCGTTTGTTTTTTGTTTTCATGGTTTTAGATTTATCCAGGTAGCTGCGGCAAAGAGCAGTAGATCAAAGACATAATAATACAGCAAAACATACTTAAAATACTAGTTAAAAAAAAAAAGAAAAATCATGCAGTTACACACATTCACAGCTGGGAGCCAATCACAGTCTTCTGCTATTGGCCACTGAGCAGCTTCACTGGAACAGTCGGGGGTTGAGTGCCTTGCTGAAGAGCACTTCAACAGTACTGCAATAAAGTAAATAAACCTCTTTGTATAAATCAGGATTCAAACCAGCATCTATCTATCTATCTATCTATCTATCTGTCTGTCTGTCTGTCTGTCTGTCTGTCTATCTATCATGTTAGCAGGAGGGCTAGTAGCTAAATTATCCCCCTTCCAGTCACGCTTGTTCCCTTTCTTTGTCACTTCAACCTCACGCTGCACAACGAGCCTCTGTTTTCCCCCAAGAGACCTAAATAAAGCATTCCCTCACAGTCTTGCACCATATGATGAACGGGGGCGGGGGGGGGGGGGGGTTAGCGTTAGATATAGGTAAACGCCAGCATATTTGAGATGTTAATCCAGGATAAGTCTCCAGTTGGCCCACCACCAAACATTCATGCATCACACAATAGGTTTTGGCAGGTGTCCAATGGTGGACTTACTCCGGGTTTAACGGTGAAATCCATTCTGACTTTTTTGGCAAGGGCTTTAATAATTAATGTCGGCCGGATAGAAGACAGAGGGGGAGGAAAAAATTGCATAAAGGATTTTTTCCACCATGTGCTTTGGTTGGTGAATAGAATCGGGGTAGCCCTTCACCCCCACCCTGCCTGTAAAAGTTTTTATCCTCTTGCTGGATTAACTTTTACTGCCTCCATGTCCCTTAAACACTCCTTTCTCTCCCCACTGCCTTACTCATATCGCCACACCCTCTCCTCTTCCAAACTCTCCCTCCTCTATTTTCTCTTCTTCGCTTTATTCCTATTGGAGGGCAGCGGGTTGGTAAGGTAGTCGTCGAGGGTTGCTGCGGTTCATTGCCCAGTAGGCTACGCTAGGCTCAACTCTGTCAACGTCACCACAGATTTCACTAGTAACATGTGGTATCTGTGTTAAATGTTAGCTAGCTTGAACTACTGGCAGGTTGTCCACAGTGTTATCAAGAGTAAGTACACTATATGGCCAAAAGTCAGTGGACACCTGACCATCACACCTATATGAGCTTGCTGGACATCCCATTCTAAAACCATGGGCATTCTGGGAACGTTTTGCACAAGCTGTTGGAGTGTCTGTGGGAATTTGTGCCCATTCAGCCAAAAGAGCATTAGTGAGGTCAGGCAGTGATGTTGGACGAGAAGGCCTGGCTCGCAATCGGCGTTCTAGTTCCTCCCCAAGGTGTTCAATGGGGTTGAGGTCAGGGCTCTGTGCAGGCCAGTCCAGTTCCTCCACACCAAACTGGTCTAACCATGTCTTTATGGACCTGGCTTTGTGCACAGGGGCTCAGTCATGCTGGAACAGAAAAGGGCCTTCCCCAAACTGTTGCCACAACGTTGGAAGAGCCCAATTGGCTAAAATGTCTTGGTATCCTGTAGCATTAAGATTACCCTTCACTGGATCTAAGGGGCCAAGCCCAAACCCTGAGGAACACCTGAACTCAATAACTAGTAGGGGGGTCCACTGACTTTTGGCCAGATAGTGTACGTGTTCACACTGGTCTACTACTGCATCAGTTAGTTGCGCTGAACCCAGTGTCAGTGTACAGATGTGTGTTTTTCTGAACTAGATGTTCCCTGTAGTCTTTAAGATCCTTCACCACCTTATCAAGGTGTTTCAGGTTGGCTGCTGGAGCTTGTCTGTCACCTCAGTCACCTCAGTTGCCCTCCATGTTTACTATCTTTGTCCCCCTGGCGCAGAACTCCAGATGTGCTGATGCTGTTAAAGGCAGCAGAGCCTGAGAAATAACACAAGAGATTTTATTAGATATTGTCAGACTTCAGAACGACACCAGCAGATCATGCATTTCCGTCTTTTCCTTTGATTTGCTTTGTAACAGACTAACACCAAGTGATTTCTTACTGTTCGTGAGAAAAGACATGTGATGGCAACATGTTGCTTAAAATAAATTAAGTTAATATATTTCCCTAAGTCAATGTCGTGCATAAAAGTAGACATTTTTAAATTTTGATTCCTCACCAGCCTTGGGGATCACCGCTCTCCAAGCCCTTACAGCCCTCTCTGGAAATGTGGGCTGGCTGTTGTATCCCTCTCGTCTAAGAAAGTAATTGAAATGTTCATGAATTCTCATGCTGCTGTCACACTTGAGTATTTCTTGTCTCCCGTTCTGCCCCAGCACATCAAAATGAAAATGTTACACGGTGTATATTTAAAAAGAGATTTCTCAGAGGCAGTAGGTCCGGAGGGGGGGGTCGGTTGGGACACTGCTGACCGCCAGACACGGACAAACAGAAACGGCGGAAGAAAAAAGCAAAAAAAGACAAGAGCAAAACGAGTGGGATGCAGCAGGGCGAGAGATCTGAGGAGAGGCCGGTGCCAGGAGGAAGTCACGGTGTCACGGCACGGGTGTGACCGCTCAAAACCCCAATCAGTTCTGACCCAATTCCCTTCCGTGATTCCGGTTCTTTGTCTGGATGTTGTGTGTGTGTGTGTGTGTGTGTGTGTGTGTGTGCGCGCGCGTGTGGGGAGATGGAGGGAGAGAGAGAGAGAGAGAGAGAGAGAGAGAGAGAGAGAGAGAGAGAGAAAGGTGGTTTTTCTGTTGTGATGGTATTAGCCTCTGCCAGGATAAATAGGCTTTAATTGGGGTTGTGTATGCCCCAGCACACCCTGGATTTTCCACACACACACACACACACACACACACACACACACACACACCTCACCCTTCTCAGTCACCCCATCTTCTCTCATCCAAATAGGCTTCATCTTGGCATCAACAACTTCCTTAAGATGTTTCTCATCTATCTTTCTCCACCTCTATTTCTATCTCCCCTTCTTCTTTCTTTCTCCAACACCCTCTTCTCTCTCTCTAGCTTTGTCTCTGTCCATCTTCTTCTTTATCCTGACTTCCCTTCTCTTTCTCTCCCCTCTCCTCCCTCTCCTCCCTCTCCTCCCTCCCTCCCTCCTCTTCCTGCTGAACTTCAGGAGACATCAAACCCCGTCAGAGCTCTGTGGGTCTGTTGTGGTGCTGATGAGGTGCTGGTGGTCTGCTGGATGGAATATAACTGGCTTATAGGGGACTGAATGAATAGAGGAGAGGATGTATGAATGGGACTTGGTCGACTGTATGGGACTAATTGATTTCAAATGACAGTGTGTGTGTGGAGGGGGTTGTATATAGGGTACATGGTCGTATTTATGTGTGTGTAGGGTTTGTGTGTGTGTGTGTGAGAAAAATACTCAGAGCGAGTATATGTGTACGTGCATGATTGAATGCCCCGGCGCTGGATTTCCAGATTCCTGCCCTGCTTTTCAAAGCTTTAGCTCTGGAAAGGACCAAAGTCTCGTACATTCCTTCACCAATTTTCTCCACGAACACAAAGACACAAAGACACAAAGACACAAAGAGCGCGACCTTCTCAAACTTTTTCATGTCACAAACTCTGAAATAGACACACATTAAGCCACGGACCAGGAACCCTCCTGTATTGGAAGATTTTTGTTGTTGTTGAATGAGTATTGAGTTGTGAGGGAGCTAATAGTGGTTAGATTCTTACACTGTACATTCTGTATGTGGGATAAAATAATGCAAATTTTAAGAAGAAAGAATGAAAGAAAGAAAACTCTTACGAAGTGCTGAAAGACTTACACCCATCCTTTCTCTCCCTCGTCAACCATCTGGAGTCGGGACACCAGCTCAAACACCAGCTGAATCTCATCAGCACAGACTCAACTTTGCACGATGCTAGCACATAACTGCTTGATACACAGAAATCCTATATAACGTGATGTCTTTGAACTGCACACGGCACACTCATGTTTACCCAGCAGGATGGTCGTCGGTGCTTTATTATGAGGACACCAAAGGACGAGAGAGGAAAAGAGCGCCGGCTTGCTAGAGGACGGTTTGTATGTCATTTCCACTGTTGGCCACTGGTGGGTGGGGGGTTAAGTGCCTTGCTCGAGGGCCCCTCAGCGGTAATTGTTGAGCGAAGGGAGGCTGAGATTTAGCTAATGCTCTTATGCAGGGTGATTTACAGTGAGGGCAACAGTAGAATAAGCTTCAATTCCTAGAGCGCCAACATTGCAAGTGAGCAGTAGTGAGGAGGTCAAGTGTCAGAGCAACACTGTGTGTGTGTGTGTGTGTGTGTTGCCTGTTCCCTTAAATCCTTCATGTGAAGCTGTCTGAGTTTTAGCAGCTGTTGTTCTGCTCTGCCCCCCATCCTACCTCTATTCCCTCCATCCATATTTCATTCTTCCTGTCTCTCCTTTCTCCCTGCCTCCTGCTCTATCCCAAAGATTCCTGTTGTCATTAACATGCTCCTTAAATATTCTCTCTCTCTCTATTTCCATCCCTCTCCCTCTCCCGCTCCCTCTCTCTCTCTCTCTCTCTCTCTCTCTCTCTCTGGGGCAGTCAGTCTTGTCTCCGGTCTGGACACTCATTAATGAGCTTTATTACACAGTAATTAACCACAGACACGTCTCCGCTCTCTCTCTCTCTCTCTCTCACACACACACACACACACACACACACACACACACACACACACACACACACACACACACAGTGGGGTGTGGAGGGTGGTAATGGAGGGAAACGTGAACAACTCATTCACAAAAGTAGGGGATGTTGTTAACCACGGATCAGCGGCTTTAGAGCTGTACAAGAACACTTTCATTTATCTTCATCATCATCATCATCATCATCATTGGAGTCCATGGTCTCAGTTTGGTATGACAAGTAATGGAATTTAGTCCAAATTGTGGTTGTGTGGTTGTTATTGTGTTATTGTGATGGAGAGAAAAGTTCAAAAATGGACAAAACTTTGGAGATCATATGGAAAAAAAATCATGTTCCCTCTCGAGCTACACCTAATAATTGATCAATAACATCTGGTCAGTCATCAGGGTTGGCTCCACTTTGAACGTGTATCGATGGAAGTGTTGATGACAAATGAAAGTAGATGCGGCTTAAGGTTTTTACTCCCTGAGTCGAAATCCAAAGCTGCCAAGAGAATAGTGTGCATTATGTAAAGCGCGCTCGCAGTGCAGCGCCACGGGGACGCGCGCCGCTATATCCTGTGACTGAAAAGCATCTCGACTTCATTCACCCCGGAGATCACAGGACCGCTGGGAACTGACGTAAACCTCCTCGGGACAGCAAAGCCGAGAGCCTTTGGTCTTTTTTTTCTCCTGCCATTTTCCCGTTTCTTCCTCATCTACGGGACAAAAACAGCCTTCACTTTCGGAAGTTTCCATTTCAAGGATGTAAACCCATTTCATGATGTTTTTGCACATATAAAGTGCCAAAATGCTCAAACGCCGCAGGACGCACAAATGTGTCTCCGACTTGGAAGGGATTATTTTAAGGACATAATGACGGATATCCTTGGATTTGTAAATGTAAAAGAAAAGTTTGCCTGTTTCGACACATCACCTGTTCTTCTGCTGCCAAAACGAGGAGTAGGCGGACATCAATTACGTTTGATTGCTTGATGTGCAGAAAGAAGCGTTTAGACCACTAGACAAAGACTGTGTCACTCTGATTGTTTTTCGACAACCCTGACAAATACCTGCATTACAGTCACGTTTACATTGTTTGGCATTCAGACTGACTTACAGTCCTGCAGCAGAATAAACCTAAATTCCCACTTAACCAACTTCGCAATCAGGAGTGCAAAGATCATCCTAAACTGTATACACTTCGGTCTCGGTGTGTGTGTGGAGGTGGCTAGTCCTCCCGAGGGATGGTTCTGGGTTCCCGGGACCTGGGAGCGACACCCCGGCTCCTCCTGGACATTCGCCCCGACCTGGTGCCCAGCGGACCTGAGAGGAGATGAGAGCCGCGGTATACCACCTCCTCGCCGGCTGCCTGTGCCTGTTACGCACCGCTGCTGAGGTAAGCTTCCTGGAAATAGGCTGAGGTTGAGTTTTTTACTGCTGTTTGCTGGGTCAGATGTTGCGGTCGGATTTGCTCCACTGACAGACATGTAATTTAGATTGCAACACATTGAGAAACAGTATTTAAGGTAATTGCTGTGCACGCAATAGATTAAATCCACTCGCTGCGTAATTACGCACAAATGTTAACTCCTTCTTGTTGGTGCGATGGGCGCCGATCATCTCAGACATTTCTTGTCACTTTTAAATAAATGATGAACATTTCTCTCGAGAACGCCTCCATCCACAGTAAAAAATTACCATACCGTTGTTGTGCTTCCACCAGGAAACTCCTCTCCCCCGGGAGCTGCTGGAGCGACTGTCCCGCAGCGAGATCCGCAGCATCAGCGACCTCCAGCGGCTGCTAGAGATAGACTCCGTAGGTAAAAGCGCTTCATTGTAATATCGCCTCTCTCACCCTTACAAGCTGGATTGCCGAGGCTGTGCAAATAAAGCTGTTCAGATACTCCAGTTCTTATGACGTGCGAGGTTGTATGAGCAGCATGTTGCCCAAATACCTACTCAGTCAAGGTCAATGCATCACAGCTGTACCCAAATGTATGTGACTTGTCAAAGTAACAGCAATGATAGCATCACATTTGAACTCCCCTTCCCATTTCATTCATAGTGACCTGAAAGAACCGCAAGTGATTTAGGTAGTTCAGCGCACCTGCTCCAAGAGTGAGGCTTAATTTGGCTTGGCCACGCGGTTCCTGGCTGACAAACCTCAGCCACGCCCCCCCCCCCCCCCCCCGCCCCCCCCCCCACACACACACACACACACACTGCGCCTTAAAAGACATTGAAGTGAGGTATTAGCTGGATCTGGTTCAGTGCACAGTAAGAGGATGCTGTCTTCTCCTCTCGTTTCTTGAACGCCTCACCGGATGTTGCCAGGAGACCGGCGGACCACAACCTGTCAGCGTTTAGCTTTAAAGGTTGCCTTTGTGCTTATTAGCCACCAGGAACGGGGCAAAGGCCCAGCCAAGAAGGAGGCCTACAAACAGGTTGACTCCGCAGCTTATTTACCTCAGTCGTAAATCACAGCTGATTGAATTAGCGAGGCGACGCGG
>JAXDDW010000278.1:80000-187500 GCA_034670385.1 Hoplostethus mediterraneus | reverse complement strand
CTACTGATACTACTATGATGATAACTACTACTGATACTACTCTACTATGACTATAACTACTACTGATACTACTATGACGATAACTACTACTGATACTACTATGATAACTACTACTGATACTACTATGACGATAACTACTACTGATACTACTATGATAACTACTATTGATACTTCTATGACGATAACTGCTACTGATACTACTATGACGATAACTACTACTGATACTACTATGATAACTACTACTGATACTACTATGACAATAACTACTACTGATACTACTATGATAACTACTACTGATATTACTATGACTATAACTACTACTGATACTACTGTGATAACTACTACTGATACTACTATGACGATAACGACTACTGATACTACTATGACGATAACTACTACTGATACTACTATGATGATAACTACTACTGATACTACTATGACGATAACTACTACTGATACTACTATGACGATAACTACTACTGATACTACTATGATAACTACTACTGATACTACTATGATAACTATACTGATACTACTATGATGATAATACTACTGATACTACGTAGCTATAATAAGAAAGCTACGAGGAGAGAATGTAGGGACTGACAGACGGAAAGGACTGGACGAAATACATGGATATAAGCTTAGTATCTGAGTGAGATGGAGAAGATAAAGAGAAACTGACGAGGAGACAGTGAGGAAATGGAAATGAGATAGGGCGAGACAGAAGGGCTAGACGAAGGAGCATGGACGATAAGCAGCGGGGAGGACGTGAGAGAAGAGGGGGACAGATAGTACATGTCGAAACTAGCTACTGATACATTGACGAAGCTATACTGATACCTACTGAGACTATAACACGGTCCTGTTGACATGAGCAGGATAATACTTGTATACTATTACTATAACTACTACTGAACTCAGATGAGATAGATAAAGTACTACTGATGGCATGATCTACGACACAGACGATAACTACATGAAACTACAGACGATAACTACACTGTACTATGATGATACCACTGAACACTGACGAGTAACACTGCTGTCTATGTGAAACATACGATCTACGAGTAACATCATGGGATCGACGATACTACTACTGAACTTACTAGTGGGGATAATACAACTAACTGTCGGAACTATAAGGTGGAGTAAGAAGTGTGACTAGTGGTGGTAAGATGATTGACCGTAAGTTGTTCTGGGGAGAGGAGAAAGAAAGAGTGGTGGTGTGTAGTGGTGTGTGGTGTGAGGATGGTGGGAGGGTGTGGGAGTGTGAGGCTCGTGTGCGGTTTGACTGTGCTCGGCCTCTCTGATCCAATCTGTGAAAGTGATCCTTTGATGCCAGGTGGAAATCAACATGTCTACGATACCTGGGGGTGAGCGCTCGGAGGCTAAAAGGGTTTCTAGTGTGGGACACACACACACACACACACCACCACACACACACACACAAAACACACACCAACACCACAACCCAGGGGGGAGTTCAACAGTTTTTGATATCATAGAGGTGAGGTTAAGATTGTGTGACCGTGTGTGTGTGAGAAAGACAAAGGGAGAAAGAATAGAGGAAGTGTGTGTGTGTGTGTGTGTGTGTGTGTGTGTGTGTGTGTGTGTGTGTGTGTGCGCCCATCTGTCTCCAGTATCCTGGACAGTTGTTTTTGAATGGCTCCAGGTCTTCGGAGACTCACATTCTGCTGATCTCCGTCACAAGTTCCACTTCAGACGCTCCACTGTTCCTGTTCTGGCGTCCAGGAGGGAAACAGGAACAGGAACACTGCCCACTTTACACGGGGGAGGAAATAGTGAGCCGTGATGGTGACGGGACAGTTCAGTTTGAGTTTCTGTAGGTGGCGCTCTTTTCGTTGTCTGTTCAGCCACGGTGGCCATCGCTATCGAAATCCATCAGATGATTGTCTCCTGTCACGACTCATAACTCTAACAGGTGTCACGTATTAAACAGTCTTATGTTGGAGTGAACCGTGACATGTTCTCGTAACTCTGATTGCCTGATTGGTGCTCGTCACCTCGGCTGACCCCAGACTTGAATCGCAGAGGCTTGCGCAATCAGTCCTGGAGCTCTACCGCCTTGGCTCAGTGTGTGTGTGTGTGTGTGTGAGAGAGAGAGAGAGAGAGAGCAAGTGGCAGAGAGAGACGTTTCTCATCTGTTTCAATAACCAGGAACAGACATGCAGTATTGTGCAGATCTAGAAAGATGCTTGTTAACAGCGAGCATCTCTGTCCGTGAACCAGGCTGAGCAGGTGAATCAGGTGGAAGCTGTGACTCCTGATTGGTTTCACCCGTTGAATCCACTTCAGTGATGAAGAGGAGATGAAGATGAAGGAGAGGAGACATTACAGAGGGTTTTAGTCCTCTACAGTCGTGGACGTGGACACACCCTGGCAGTGTTGGTGCCTTGCTCTGCACACCACACAGCAGCAGACACAACTGTGTGTTTGGACAGAAACACATTGTTGTCATTAACTAGTAGAAGAGCATCTTGTCTGTGTAACATGCTGAGTGCTGTCCTGTGCTTTGATTACAGGAAGTCATTTCAAGGGGTTTGACCCATATGGGTGTTTGAAGAGCGATACCGATACCAGTATGTCCTTTGGACTGAAGCCGCCGATAGCTGATATTTTGTGCCGATATTCAATATTTTTATTATTTACTTTTTTTTTTGCGGAGAACATTTGCCAGGAAAATGACAAAAGGATTCACTGGTCCCGCCCACATTTTATTCCTGGACGACTGGAAAAGCTTCGTTCTCTCTGTTTTCCTCCCGTCTCTGTGTCTCATCCTCTCTCTCTCTCTCTCTCTCTCTCTCTCTCTCTCTCTCTCTCTCTCTCTCTCCCTCGCCCCAGGTGGCCAAGGTGGAGTACGTGCGGCGGCGTCCCAAGCTGAGGGAGGTGCAGGTGAAGCTGGAGGAGCATCTGGAATGCGCGTGCACCAACAAACGCCACATCAGCCAGCACTCAGACACAGACAACGGTGAGCGGACCTGTGTGTGTGTGTGCGTGTGTGTGTGTGTGTGCGTGCGCGTGTGTGTGTTGCTCCTGTCTCAGTGTGTCTCCCCACACCGACAGCAGCTGATAACAGATCTGAGGTATTTATTGCCTTTTCCTCTCCACTTAAACGATACCTCCCTGAGGGCGACGCTGCAGCCAAGTGTAGGAAGAAGAACTGTAATAAAAGCAAACCTTCCCTTTATTCTCACTCCAACATGTGGTGAAGCCATCGTGAATACAAGATGATTTGTTAGCCAGTAATTGAAAGGTCGCAGGTTTGATCCCCCACGACAGCCAATGGGTGTCAGAAAAAGAGTTTCTGAGTCATCGGTGTTGATAACAAACCCGTCGACCCCCTCTAGATACATGATGGTGTTTTTGCGCTGTAGGACAGTAAAAATGAAGTAGAGTAGCGTTGTGAAGGCTGTTAGAAACGCTGCCTCGTCTTCACTTTCGCTTTCTCCCAACAGGCATCAGGTGAAGAAAGAGAGAGAGATGGACAGATGGAAGAGAGGAGGAGAGAAAGAAGAGGACTACCCGAAGCAGGAAGTGACAACAAGCACCTTTTTGCCTCCACCTCCCATCCGGCTGCTAAATGCCTGAATCCTTTTCACCTGATAACTTCATGACCGGCGTTTCCCAGGAGCGTTTTGGAGGATAAGACTCACTCTTCAAGCGCTGGGCGCCGCCATGTTGCATCGCTTTTTTTTTTGACCAGCGACCTTTGCGGCATTTGACCGGGAAGGGAAAAAGAGGATACTTCAACCTAACCTCACATCAACCGAACAAACGAACAACAAAGAGTCTGACAGTTTGTTTGGAGTGGCTGCGATTTAGATGACGGACGTTTTGTGAAAAAATGCCGCTGACAGAAGCAAGGTGGATTCTGGGATACCGGAGGACCCGGGGTGTTGTGGTGTCTTGTTCCCGCTCCAGAGGATAAACCGCTCAGCGACTCGGGATTATAAACCGGGTGGAATCCTTTGAGGTTTTCCGTCTGTGGACAATGACTGGGATTAGGTTTTGTATTCCAAGATTTACTCTTCTTCTCGTACAGAAAAGCACACACACACACACACACACACACACACACACACACACACACACGTGTATATCCTCTTATTTTTATAACCTGGTTTTCTATCGCTGACTATTTCTATTTCTGGCATGTTATCCACATAGAGGATGGAGAGAATCGTCTGTACATGTTACTGATACTAATAAAGTATTTATACGTACGCCGGGCAGGTGATTGCTAAACTGCTCTGCAACAGCAGGTTTGTAGGTTTGTCACAAAGTGCATTAGAGCGACAGAGCATGTGTGTGTGTGTGTGTGTGTGTGTGTGTGTGTGTGTGTGTGTGTGTGTGTGTTTCTCTGAGATTATCTGCAGGATCATGATACTGAACCTAAAACTCCTGTGAACTTGTAACTGAGAATGACCTCTACTTGCACTCTCACTCACACACACACACACGCACGCACGCACGCACGCACGCACGCACACACACACACACGTACACAACAGTTAAATAGAGAGAGTGTAAGGAGTGAAAGACAAATACACTGTTAAAGGAAAAATCCACCTTACTTAAAAACAAATCCACTTAAAATCAATAGCTGTTAAAAAAAACCAACCATTGTAGTTTGGTGTTTTTTCTTCTTCCCATGGAGAACTGGCCAGATGTAGACAATAGGGGTGGGCGATATGACTTCTTATCAATATCACAATTATTTCAAACTTTTACCGCGATTACGAGTAATGAACGATTATTTCATTGTTTTTATTGTTTATTTTGAATTTGTTTATTTTGAAATTTGTTTTATTTTGAAATTGACCGGATGCTCTATGCCGCTCTATTTGCCACAATCACATAATTAAAATGACGATTACGATTATAAACACGATTATCGCCCACCCCTAGTCGACAACGTGACGAGATGGAAATATTTCCAGTCCAGCAGCAATTACAGTTTAATGATAAATTCAACCATCTAACTATCTAAATCCATCGTGGAGGAGGAAGAGATTGTTGGTGTTTTGGAGTAAGAGGTGCGACTCTCGCTCCGCTATCACGGCCGTTCTCTCCACCTAACTGAAGCGGAGGTGGACGAGGCAGGTCGAGGGGAAAGTGAGTACAGGAAGTAAATGACAAACACAGCGGAGTAACCCAGGTGATTCAACGTGAGGAAGTGATGACTCTCCTAACAGGAAGCTCAGTGTTTTCAGAGGTGACCTCATCACAGAGCCTTCAGCTGTGTAATGGGGAGCTCTCTCTCTCTCTTTATTTTCCTCTCTTTCTGTGTCTCTCTCTCTCACACGGAAATCACATACAATGATAGTAGTGGTATGACTCAACATACCTCTGTCATGTTCTAAGGGGATGTCCTTGTTTCACTGGGAGGAGGAGGAGTGGATGCTCCTCTCCAGAATGACCTGCAACTGATAATAAGGATCATTTAATAGAAATATTCCTGCATCCCAAAAATGATCATGTTTGTTAGAGAAGTGATAGGAAGAAATAAGATGTATTTTTTATTACAAGCAACCAATAGTAAACCCTGCTAATTGAAATGCTCCATGCCCAGACAGTAGATGTGATGAAATATTCCAACATGAACAACAACTGCAGCTCTAATCCAGATCAGCACCATAACTGCAATGAAAATATTTCTTACGCAACAACTTGACTGGCTTGGGAAGAGCAGCCAATTAACAGCCGGTGAAATAGAGAGGAGATTGTACGGTTTGTTTTTTTGGCGGTGACGCCGTGAACTTATTCCCATCCTCATCCAAAACCCGGAGCCAAGCCTCATACCCACGATGCCATTCCAAACCCCGACGGGCAACTCTCAGACCTGCTGTCTAAACCATCAGGCTGCGGCGGCGCTCCTCTCAAACAGCTCTTTATGTTTTATATGTCAAACGCTAATTGGGGCGTGATTGAAGAGCCGCGACCACGTTAGCATCGCGGCTAGCTGCAGAGGACGGAGCAAACGGCCCGGGGTGACTTCATGCTAGCTTTGAGGTCGCGTTGTGTAACTTACTTTGCCAAGCGCCTCGCTCCTGCAGGACCTGGTGTAAACCGCGTGTAGACGTTGGCCAGCGCGGTGACCAGAGTGGCCGCGTGGTGTAAATACATTAACTTCATAATTGAGTGGGGCTGCACAAGCTGCACAAAGGGAACACTGTGCACGAAGCTGCGGGACCTTAAAAAAAAAAAGCCTTTTGCTTCCAATCCGTCAAACCCGCCGCGCCGACTCTGAGGTTTCAGAGGCGTAGACGTGCTACGGTTTCATCTGTTGTTTTCTCAGTACGGAGGACGGTCGCTGTGGATGAGGGCTTCAGTTAAATGCCCGAAATATAAATGCATGAAAGAGACAGTATCATGTGGCCATAACAGACTGAAACCCAGACGATTGTGAAAGAGGGAACAAAGAGAGAGAGAAAGAAAGAGAGAGGGCAGGGAGGGACAGATGGGGATAAGATTGTGTGTAATAGGGTCTGAAAGGTGAGAGGGAGGAAATGAAAACAGAGGAGATGGAGTACAACCACAGAGAGGAGTGAGAGTGTGTGTGTGTGTGTGTGTGTGTGTGAGAGAGAGAGAGAGAGAGAGAGAATGAAAGTGGGTTGGTGTGTGAAAGACAGAGCGAGAGGAAACTCCATCTCTCTAAAGCTCTGCTAAGCAGATTAACAACATGCCGGCTAAAGCGGTGAACGCTCCGCAGGTCAAGTCCAACCTGATATACGCTGATGCAAGTTGACCTCCCCCCCCCCGCCCCCCCACCCCCACCCCCACCCCCCGGCCACAGATCTCAGGTCAGATTACCTCAACCCCAACTCATGACCTCAGCTGTTGAGAGGGTGGAATAAAATCTGATTCTGGGTCAGCGGGTTTTCCTGGACAAACACCTCTAGGCCCCCGTGGCTCCTGTCCTCTGACATTGGTTCACTGTAGTGGGAGCGCACGCGTGCACACACACACACACACACACACACACACATACACACACACACACTTCCTCTCTCTCTCTCTCTCAATTCCATTCACCGTTGACTTATTGTCATGAAATACAAAAGTACTTCAACAAACCACAGATTATGAACAGATTCAGTTGGTAACCATGACGATGTGACATTGACAACAACAATTGGTTCAATAATTTCATCTTAATCGATCACTGTATCCTCCTCCCTCTATCGACTTCATCTCCCACAAGGCACCCTGTTTCCACGCCACCACCTGAAATGCGTACAGCTTCATTCACACAATCGCTCCATTTCGCTGTCATCCCGTCTGCTGTCTGCCAGCGAACACAGACACGTCTGTCTCACGCCCGGAGCTCTGAGAACACCGCCAGGCCTTACACGGTCATGAGAGGGTGAAAATGAAAACCAGATCCAGATGGGATCAAATACAGGAACTCTGAACAAGTCACAACACATTCTTCTTTCTTTAAGGTCTGGGATCAGGAATGTCAGAAAACCATGTCCAGCATGTTCATCAGATGGACAGACAGATGGACAGACAGAGAGACAGAGAGAGAGACAGAGAGACAGACAGAGAGAGAGACAGACAGAGAGACAGATAGGGAGACAGAGAGAAAGAGAGAGAGACAGATGGACAGAGAGACAGAGGGACAGACAGACAGACAGACAGAGAGAGAGAAACAGACAGATAGATAGAGAGACAGACAGACAGAGAGACAGACAGATAGATAGGCAGAGAGAGAGCGAGACAGATAGATAGATAGATAGATGGATAGATAGATAGATAGATAGATAGATGGATAGATAGATAGATAGATAGAGAGAGATAGAGAGAGAGAGAGAGAGATAGATAGATAGATAGATAGATAGAGAGAGATAGAGAGAGAGAGAGAGAGAGAGAGAGAGAGATAGATAGATAGATAGATAGATAGATAGATAGATAGATGGATAGATAGATAGATAGATAGATAGATAGATAGATAGATAGATAGATAGATAGATAGATAGATAGATAGATAGATAGATAGATGATGGATAGATAGATAGATAGATAGATAGATAGATAGATAGATAGATAGATAGATAGATAGATAGATAGATAGATAGATAGATAGATAGATAGATAGATAGATGGGGAAAACAAGTTAACAACTCCTCAAAATGACAAATAAAATGCTAAAAACACCAAATGTTATTTTAGTTGAATTACCACCAAGTTACCAACTTCATCCCGAAAGTAACCGGCGTCTCTTGCTGTCCTCCTCTCTGTCCTCCTCCCTGTCCTCCTCCCTGTCCTCCTCCCTGTCCTCCTCCCTGTCCTCCTCCCTATCCTCCTCCCTGTCCTCCTCCCTGTCCTCCTCCCTGTCCTCCTCCCTATCCTCCTCCCTATCCTCCTCCCTATCCTACTCTCTGTCCTCCTCTCTGTCCTCCTCCCTGTCCTCCTCCCTATCCTCCTCCCTGTCCTCCTCCCTGTCCTCCTCCCTATCCTCCTCCCTATCCTACTCTCTGTCCTCCTCTCTGTCCTCCTCCCTGTCCTCCTCCCTGTCCTCCTCCTCTGTCCTCCTCCTATCCTCCTCCCTATCCTACTCTCTGTCCTCCTCTCTGTCCTCCTCCCTATCCTCCTCCCTATCCTACTCTCTGTCCTCCTCTCTGTCCTCCTCCCTATCCTCCTCCCTGTCCTCCTCCCTATCCTCCTCCCTATCCTCCTCCCTGTCCTCCTCCCTATCCTACTCTCTGTCCTCCTCTCTGTCCTCCTCCCTATCCTCCTCCCTATCCTACTCTCTGTCCTCCTCTCTGTCCTCCTCCCTATCCTCCTCCCTGTCCTCCTCCCTATCCTCCTCCCTGTCCTCCTCCCTGTCCTCCTCCCTGTCCTCCTCCTTGTCCTCCTCCCTATCCTACTCATTGTCCTCCTCCCAGCTCTTCTCCTTTCCTCCCCATGTGTCTCAGAGGTGCTTTATGGACACTCTTGACAGATCAACACATCCACCTCCCACTACCAGGACATTCCCGGCCTGTTCCCACCGCTGGACACACCACCCATACAGGGACGGGGAATGCTGAGGTTTGGCTGAGGAGTTACTGGTGTGGGAAAACGTGCCGGTCGAAGTCGAGTCGAGGTTTTGGTGCTGCCATAATACAGTACACATCCTACGTGTCATGCACCGTGACCCTGACTCATGAATCCAGGTCGTCGGTTCCCTTCAGGTCAAGCGGTGTGAGGCAGTATGGGACAGGCCTGGAGGACCAGCTGACATTAATGCAGGAATGTGTTTTCAGACCGCATGCTCCTCCAGTCCAACTGTTGTCTACCATCTTTGTATGAAATGAAGACCAGCTCTCCACTCGGGTTTCGCGACGCTGCGATACCCTCCAGCTTCCCAGTCGGGCAACTCTCCGCTTCCGCTGCCGGACGCTGGCACGCCGTTTCGTGACCGAGCGGAACAAATCCATTTCTACACGTTGGTCGAAAAGCATTTCCTCTGTTTGTGCATCTCCCGCTTCCTGTTTCCCTCCCTGGGGGCCTTCAGGTAAACCGTCTTACATTAGAGAGTGCCAGTCTGTCCTCAAAACACACACACACACACACACACACACACACACACACACACACACACACCTCCCTAAGCCAAAGGCGCCGCTTGTGCAAGCAGTCTTCTGTTTCAAAAGAAAGCATATGATAGCAGATATCCACTCTATTGTACATGAAAATGAAGAGGAAGCCGCTAATTATGGGCTTTAAGGCTCCTCAGCATCAACATGACTCTGTGTTTGTTCTGCCTGTGAAAGACCAGGAAGAGAGATCGTCATGGCAAACATCTGAAAGATGGCTGGAGGGAGAAGGGCATACGTTGATCCTCCTTTTGGGTTTGTTGGCATAATGTTGAAACATTGGCCTTAAAAATCAAGTTTCTTTTTACGGATGTGTCAACCAGAGAAAGAGAGGTTAAAGAAAGAGAGAAAAAAGATAGAGAGAAGGAAAGAGACAGAGGGGAAAAGAAGACGATGGCGGCTTCATTCATGTCGCTTTCTCACCTTATAGTTTGTTTAGTCCGACGCAGAATGACGTTGATCCACTCTTTACTTTTTTCAGTTGTTCTGATTTGCTGTCACACTGCTCCAAACCAAACAAGCTACAATTTGCAAACTAGCGCCATGCCAATGTCCTTTCCCTCATTGGTCAGGAATTTGGTGGGTGAAAAGATAAGCAAGCCTACTTAAGGGATTTACACACTGAAAATCATGCAGTCACACTGATGGCAGAATGCTTGTCACTGAATCAATACATACGCCGCAAATGAAGACGCCTCCCATCACCAAAGAAGGCGGGAAATCATGCAACGCTATTAGAACCTGTTCACCTGTTCGCAAGTGTTAGCCAACCAAACCAGGGGGGTGTTAAGGTGTACAACGTTGCATGCAACTCTCAACGCACCCAGTTAGTTAGGCTTTAGGGCGTCGCAGTTCTCAGTCACGCTGTAGCCTCAGGGGGGCAACAGGGGGCAATCGCTGCCTGATCACTATCAAATACCCCACACACATCTCCTACTCTGCTATCTGCTATTTAACTTAAGTGCAGCTTTTTAAAGTCACACACCCAATTCACACACACACACACACACACACACACACACACATACAGAGTCACGGGAAAAAGCCTTCCTGCTGTCATCCACTCCCCTCACCCAACAAGACAACCCCCCGCCTCATATTCGTTGGCGTCTCCATCCCCTGCAGCTCTGCCATTGTCTTTGGCCTGGCCGGGCAAAAGGCCTGCCGGGACAAAGAGAGTCCCGGTGGTGATCGCTGAGCAGGGAGGCAGGAGGGGGCTCGGCATGCTAAGGCGGCTAAGTGCTTTTTGATGGACTCACAGCGGTCACTTAAACAGCTGGGGTGGCGGTGGGGGGCGGGGTGGTGGGGGCGGGGTGTTGAATCGATGTATGTATGTGCATGTGCGTGCATCTAAATCTATGATGTCACATGGGACAGCACAGTAACACTAAGTCACATTACACGAAATAACTTGGCCGCCGCGGTTCGGACCGAACGAGCCGCCCAGCGCTGCGACTTCCTGCTAACCTATTTGCCGGCGGCCGTGCGGGGGGATTACAGCCCGCTGCCTCGTGGAGCCGTAAGTCTGTCAGTCATAGTTATTTTTATGTCGGTCTAGCATGTCCTCTCTCTCTCTCTAATCCCTCTGCTGTTGGGTTCTCATTTACCACAAAGCCATTAGGAGTCATAGTGACGCTAAAGAGAGGCTGGGAGGAGCAGCGGCGTGACAGACAACGTTTAAAGAGACAATATGGATTTAAAACGTTTTGTATAATATTTTCTGACTTGTAGATGGAAAATCAGTTTATTTAGTTTTAGTTTAGTTATTTTAAGTTATTTCGTTATTTCGTTATTTAAATTATTAGCATATTTATTACTCAAAATATAGATGTCTTTGGTTTAACAATCATGTAACACTTTTTAGTGATCACATACTGCGGCCACTTGTATTCAGATAATACACACATATAGTATTACAGGAAATGTGATACTTTATTTATCACTGTAGGGAAATTCTCTTTTCATTCACCCCCCCCCCTTCACAGGCCGGGTAGAGCCCAGGGTCAGCCACAGGGTAGAAGGGATTCAGTGTCTTGCTCGAGGACACTTCAGCAGGACTGCCTCTCCACCCACTAAAGGTCAGACTACAAGACCGTTCAAATCTTCCCCGACGGCAGTACGGACTGAACGACTGGCCTGGGAGGATCTTCACACCAGGCGATGGGACGAGCATGAAGACGAGCGATCATCTTCCCATTTCCCAACAGTTCACTGACCGTTTGCAATTGCAAAATAGGTGACTGCTTTCACTCAATTTGGATGATTAGATGATTGATGCATTTTTATACCAGTTTATAAGAGATTTATCCCTCCAAATAAAATTGTATAGAACTGTATCAAGTGTGGAACAAGTGGATTTGAGAATCTCTACTGGTGTAAACTACTGGTGGGAGTTGTGGGGCAACTGTGTTTCAACAGGGGGTGCCATACTGCAAGATACTACAGATACAGATTGGCACTTTAAAGGATTAAATTGTAAAAAAAAAAAAAAAAGTATACTGTTAAATAAAAGCAAAGAGTGGATTCCCTCTCGTAAAATACATGAAACCCATTTGCTGCTGTAACAGTGGGATTAGCTGGAGACAAGTTTGCATGCGGGTAGGAATCAGGTCAGTCTATGAACCGAGGGAGGCTCGAGAGATGATGACACGGGGAATCATGGGTTAGAAGGAGACACAAAGTGGAGAAGAAACATCACAGATGAAACGTTTGCTTTTCCCTGACATCATCAGCGACGTCTTGAGTTCACGTGCAAGTTCAGTGTTCAATCCTTTCTGTAAATGTAATGTCATTTTATCAACCAAACAACAGATTTACCGAAAAGCAGCACCGTGCTCTCAATCGTTTAAGAATAAGCACCACTTGTTTTTCTCATTTTGGGACAAAATCATTCCTTATGATGGTAAGTCATCCAGAAAGTGCTGCTTTTTCACATCAGTTGAATTCATTTGATTCAGACTGTTCATTCTGAATAGATACTAAAACAAGATTCTGTCAGGAGAGAGAAAAGGGAGAAGACATCAATAGGCTGAAAGAGGAAAAGAGGATCCATGGAGGGGCAGATAGAGGCAGAGGTATACAAGAGCACTGGGGCAACAGTAAATCTGGTTTTATTACTTGAATGAGCATTCAGAGATTATGAGTATGCTTCAGTGAATGGGCAGGCATACTTTCTCAGGAGAGAGAGCTTAAGACCTTTCCACAGACAGATGGTTTGATGGGGTTTCATCCCAATCACAGGCTAGTTCATGCATTTTTCGTTTTCCCCCCCTCCATTTAATCTTTATTAAACCGAGTTAGTCCCATTTAGATCAAGCATCTCTTCTTCAAAGGAGACCAAGACGGCAGCAGTACTTTCGTTTACAGACAGATCTTACTCATGAAGTCATTGGTGAATAACCACAGTAAGGAATGTGAAAAGCGCCACGGGAGGAACAGTGAGATGTCCTGCGACGAGAACCATTGTGTTCTGACATGCAACCGACATAAAAGAAATAAATGACCGTCACATGGCCAAAGCGAGTAAATGTGCTTCATTCATGTCTGCATAAAGGGGTCTGACTCCGGAGTCAAAGCCGAGCGGTGACCCGTCAAAAAGCCCACAATGCCTTGCCCATTTATTACCCATAAACCATCCCTTTCCCCTCTTCTGGGCGTGGAGGACAAAGGGCACCGCCTACACTAGTAAAAGGATGTGTCGTTTTCAACATCTGTGTTCCCAGTTTGGGGCAATATGCATTTGTGGAACTTTTCAACATAACAAGATGTTAATAACAATAATAATAATAATTTAATAATAATAATTTGTTGGGTCAATATGTGTTGGTATTAACATCTAGTGTGTTGAAAAACAGACACACTTTTGAAAATAGAGTGTATCATCTGCCTTTAAATCCAGTTTAAGCCCAATCAAAATGATATTTCCAATTTCCAATGATATTTCTTGATTAAGTAACTCTTACAAAATGTTTGCTAGCTCAGATGAAAACCGTTGCTTGTTGTTTAGGGAGGCCAGAGTGAACTTCCAACCCAGTCCAGGAATTCAAACTGGCAACCTTCCAGTCACTCTCCTGCTTCTCTAATCTTTAGGCTACGGCAATAGCAGACGGTCTTTCTTTTCTTTTCAGTGCCAGGGTTAAAGTAGCGACCTCTTGGAAGGGAAAAAAGAAAGAAAGAAAGACAGAAAGAAAGAAAGAAAGATAGAAAGAAAGAAAGAAAGAAAGAAAGAAAGAAAGAAAGAAAGAAAGAAAGAAAGAAAGATTGAGAGGAGAAAAAATACATAAAATCAAGTTAAACCTTATCCTGCTGTTTGTGATGGGAGTCAGCATCATACAACTCATATGTGTGTGCATGTGTGTGTGTGTGTGTGTGTGTGTGCACGTGCAAGGAAAAACATTTAAAGTTGCACTAGCTCCAGGACGTAAAGCTCCAGGACGTGAAGCTCCAGGACGTAAAGCCCAGTTGGCTCCTGAGGTTCTCCGTCTCATGCATGAATCTCCACCAACATTTAGTTAAAGCGTCAGAAAGGTTTCAGTGCTTTTCAATCGGCTGCCTGTATTGTATTTCTTCGGTTCCACCTTCAAATCCAAGGGCTGGTCGCTGCCTATCGGAACGCTGCACTGTTGCCATGGCGCCAACGCTCAAAGCTACAGACAGCGCTGCTCACTGACAGAAGTAGTAAGTAGCTAGCTAATGTAAACAACACAAACAAACTTCTATATCAGTTTTTCGGCAGACGTAGCAGCACTGCCACCACCTCTGGGTAAGGAGCCGTCCTCCAAAATGTATAAAGAAAATGTAAGTGAGTAATGTAAGAAAATGTGTGTGTGCATATAATTTTAGAGCACAATCTGCCTTGTTAAACCTGTATATGATATTATCTATACATGGGCTAGTAACAAGTTGTCCGGGCTAGTAGAATTTTCACTCTACTAGCTCAGTGGGCTAAGGCCTAAATTGCCTGAGCTCCATCCCCGATCGAGACCCTGAAGAGTCGCCTGAAATTTTGTTCTCAGGTATGGACTCTTCTCCGCCCACAGGAAGTGATGCACCGAAACTTGAGAACGAAACACAAACTGACTCACCAACGTCAGATATTTTCCTCTCTCATCCCTTTTGGTTTCCTTTGGTTTAAAGCATCCCGGACCGGCTGTGTCGGTAAACATGATGAATCGTGTCGTGTGCAGTTCACTGACGTCATGTTACAGGATTTCTGGGTATTTCAAACACTTACCTCTCACTGCCGATGGAAGTGGATGAGAGTTGAAAACATGGAGTGAGAGAAGACACATGAGAGACAGAGGCAGAGAGAGACAAGAACCACAAGTGATTTCTTACCAAAGTAAAAGCCCCAGGCCGCTGACTCAATCAGTCAACCTGTTTTCCCCAAAAGAAGCAGACAGCTGCTCCCCAGCCTCCCGGTGAGCTCGACACTTAATAAGACGGAGACAAAATGATCTGAGGTGATTCACTGGTCTTTCTTCTACTTCCACATTGGGACTCCTCCGCTGACCTTTGACTCACAACCTCTTGACCCCGGCTTTGTCCAGCCGTCAGGTGCCAGCTTGCCTTCCACAGGGGACGAGATTCCATCAAGATGCTCTCACCCAAGGGGGTTCGGTATTGTCTTACTCGGACAAAGGAGGACCACCAATCACATACTCAGGTCCAGGCGGTCCTCCCCCAGGAAATGTTGAGCGTCAAAACACTTCATTTCCTGCATTCTGGTGAATTTTTCTGCACCAATTTGTGCCTTTTCTGCATCAATTTATGGTGGAAATGTCTTTCATTTATGTAAAGGAAAACACAAACTTCAGGCACCAGGTGACAAGTCAAAATATAATGAATATACTGCAGTAAGGCTGTCAGGCGTTCTGTGTTGCTTTCACATATTTATTCTCCTGTAGATCAACTTTTCTCAAATGCACGTGTTTTAAATATTGAGGGGGGCGTGTCCCCTGCTTCCCCCCCGAAATCTACCCCTATGCCCAGGTCCATTCCCTATGAAGAGCAGTGCACGCATACATGCACACACTGCAGATGCATATGTGCAGGGATGCAGGCGCATGCATCCACACAAACACACATAGTGCACATACACACACACACACACATGGACTTATTCTACAGATGGTTTTTGTCGTTCTGCCCTCTCCCTACTCCCATCAAAATTCACTTCGCTGACATGGTTGCCAGAGAATTTCAGACATGCTTTGGACAAAGTCATCAAAACACTGAGAGGAAAATATGAAATCTTTCCACCTCTTTGATTCTGAACATCTTGTGGACACCTTGTCAGCTGCTCCTCTGTCAAGGGGTCTGCAAGTGCATGTAGCTGAGATCAAAGCAGTATCTCTGTCAGAGATTTCATCCTTTATGAATATGTTGCTCTCTCTGTGCGTTCCACCACAAATTGTGATTTTTGGCTTTTCTCTCTTGCCCACTAGCTTTGATATGGGAGGATGCTTGTCCTCCTCAACAGCAATTCATATCATACGTCTCCCTCCTCCTCCTCCTCCTCCTCCTCCTCCTCGCTCCTTTCGTTCCCCCTCCTTCTTTCATCGTGATACATAATAACAGCATAAAAACTTCAATCCAGCAGTTGAGTCGAAATCTCCGACTTCAAAAACAAAAGATATCCATCTTGGCAGCAGTGAATTTATGTCTTGTTTTCATATTGGCAAAGTCACAGTGCACTTTCTCTCTCTCTCGCTTTGTTCTTTGCCCCCCTTTGCCCCCCTCTCTCTCTCTCTCTCTCTCTCTCTCTCGACCCTGTCCTTTTCTTCCCCGTGGAGAGCCCAATATGTGGGATCAAACGGCGAGGAAGTGAAGAGCAACGTGTCTCTCTGTCTCCTAAGCCTAGGGAGGATTAGGACCAGGAGACTTCTGAGGCGGCACAGTCATAAAGTATGGCCTCGCCTGCGGGGCACCGAGAGAGTCATGGTGAGGGGGAGCGCAAAGAGAGAGAGAGGAGATAGGGGTGATCGAGAGAGAGAACGGGTGAAGAGAAAGACAGGGACAGAGAAGGGAGAGAGACAGGTAGGGGGGCATCAGAGAATGTGAGAGAGACAGGCAAGGGAAGACAGATTCACAACCCGCTGTTAAAGTCAAATCTATAGTTCACAGTCTTGCACTGTCCTCTGGATTTATTGTACTTGCAATTAATATGATTCTGATTCAGAACATATGTTTCTGTCTGTAAGAGAAAATGTTTATTTATTTATTCTTTTACATTAGAAGGGTTTGTTGAAGGTAGGTGATGAGCTAAAGAAAGACCTACTGTATACCCTTATATCAGCCTACACACACTCAACATTCAATCACTCTTCAAGCAGCATGGCATTCCATTCTGTCGAGGAGATAGAGTGAGTGTCCAGCAGTGCACTGGGCATGTGCACCATGAGGTACTGTACTTATACTGTACTTATATAGGAAGAGGTGCATGGACATTGACATCATTGTTGAGGCTGAAAATGCTGCAGTGTGCAGAACATATTCATAGTTCTGGAGGCTTTAAGCATTTGGGTCCTGGACATAAATCAGCTAAATGGATGGATCACATTTGTATTGGTGCATTTGTTCCCAGAGAATGATAATGATAGAAACAGAAAAGTTAAAAAAACAAACAAAAGTAAGACAGAAGTAAAGAGAAAAGTGATGGCAATGAAAAAAATACCAGAGAGAGAGAGACTGAAGACGAGGGGAGAAGACATTCTCTGGAGATGACAGGTCAATTTATGGAAGGATTTGCTGGTATGTCCAGTGGTCTGTGTGAGTGAAGGGTGATGCGGGGTTATAACTGAGTCTGGTCATGCACCTAGACACCGCCGTGCCTGGCACACTGAGTCAGCACAGATGTGAACCCGGGATCGGAGCCATCAATACTTCTCAATACTCCTCATCCTTCATTCCCCCTCTCCTTCTCCTCTGCACCTCAAGGCGGCAGGCTGGCCTAGAGGTAGAGAGGCAAACCAATAACTGGTTTGATCTCCATCATGGACAGGATGTTTTATTTCAGCTGTGAGCTGGAAGGTGGCTGGTGTTACATCTATCATCATAGTTGAAGCATCTACCTTCAGGGGCCCAGCACTACTGTGCTCTAACCTCTTTGAAGAAAAGAATGTGGAGGTAATGTTGGTGTATGTGGAAAGATAAATGCCAGTTACCATAAATTGGCCATTAAAGTCATCTCAATATAATCTTAATTTACTTCATCTCCACCTCTCCATCATGTCTGTCCTGTGTAATGACGTCTTTTCGTCTATTGACCTCCTCTCATCCTCGACATTCACTTGACATTTTGACTTTATAAAGTTTTTCTTACTAAAGCACTTGTCACATTAAGGAAAAAGTCTTTACATTAATTCCGCAGTCATGGCTTGTAAGCACTGTTAGAGCCCATCTAATAACCAGCATCAGCAGGTTACTCCCAAATCTCTGGTATTTGGCTGACAATGAGCCTAGTTCATTATGAAATAAATAATACTATTTCCAATTTGTTTTAATTTGGCTGCAGACATCCAGCAATTTATATGTCACTGAGGCATTCCTTGAGAGTGGCTAGGCCATATGAGTCGCTGGGTTTCAGGGGTAGATATATCTGTGCATTGTCAACATACTGGAGCAATAGAAGGAAATATTGCAAAACAGGTTGGGGCCTTAAATTGAACCTTGAGGAACTCCACAGGTAATATGTGCTGAAGAAGAACTGAGACTGAGAATGTTCTATGTGAGAGGTGAACCAATTAAGTGTTGTTTCTTTCATTTGATGGTTGTCAATTAAAATGGTGTGGCTGGCATTGTCAAAGGCTGCAGGAAGATCTAACGGGATTAAAATTGAACTTTCACCCGAATCTGTAGCTAAAAAAAGGTTGTTGGTAACTTCAAGTCTCTTCACGTCTCTGTATTATGCATTGGAATTGCTCAAAAACATTTTTTTGGATTCACAAAAGCTAGCTGGCTTGAAACAGCTTTCTTTAAGACCTTAGATAGAAATGGAGGCTTGGAGAGAGGAGAGAGGCCTATAGTTGGTGGGATTTAAAGGATCTAGGCTTGGGGGTGGGGGTGGCTTATGTGCTCAATCTTTCTGGTAAAAAATGCTAACACAATTCTCGGGGAGAGGCTGATGATTTAGATCACTAAGACCTGGAGAAAACCACTCCGGCACCAAATGCTTTCTAATATTTGCTCATGAGGTCTTTCAATAGGTTATGAAAGACTTTGCCTTCCCTTGTCGTTCAGCTCTCCTTCAATCGGCCTTCTTAGTGTCCCTTCATCTTCTCACTCTATCACTCCATCCCCTACCCTGCACCCATCTTTCTATCCCATTTTCACACTTGGTCAAATAGGAGGAATTGTGGGTTTGGCAGACAAGCTGGAATCAAGACAAAGCATGAAGTATGAGTTGAATTTGACTGGGGGGAAAATGTTGTCACACCAACACATATCCGCCTACTTGACAACCTCTTTCTTTTCTTTCCTTTTCTTCTGGTGATCAGTGAGGAGGCTTAAAACGAATGCAACATAAGTCAAGTATGCAATTACGGCTTCAACCTGTTGACAAAACAACTCACAGAGAAAGTAACATCCTGCCAAGTCCTGTGTCTTCAGCCGTGTTCGCCCTCCCACCTTCCTCCCATCTTTCAACCCTCTCTCTAACTCCCTCGCTAATGGAGCCTCTTTGGATTTGAGATGTGAAGTGGGAGGGGGGGAGGAAACGTTAGTGAACTTGTCAAAATCAGAAGCTTCTCTCAAAGTTAAAGAAGAGCCTTGGTGGTCTCCGGTGAGGGCGGGGGTTACCGAGAGGAGAAGACAGTAACACATGACACACACCTTATACCTTGGTGTGATTTCTATAGGGTGTCTCTCGGGTTTTAAAATCATTTTTGTACACTTTTGTCTCTCTATACTTTGCGATGAACCTCTTCTATAAAAACACTGTGTATAATAAAAGCAACTTCAGTAAGGTCATCCTCTGTCAACAACCGGGCGGTAACCGACCTATAGCCCGAGGCTGCCGCAATCAGGAACGCCACAGCCCCGCATAGCTGGACCACGACCCGGAGGGAGGGCAGGTCACAGAGGATGGGCTGGGCCAGGGTTGTTAAGGGCTGGGGTGACAAAGCCCGGCGAGCCCCAGGCTTCACACGGGGCCTCTGGTGTGAAGAACCAGCAGGGCCTTTTGTTAGGGAGCTGATGGCAGAGATAGAGACTTCCTGGGAAATGGATGGTTAGAGGTATGGGAGTCGACACACACACACACACACACACACACACACACACACACACACACACACACACCCACACCGGTGGTAGTTGACCCTCCCTCTAGATAACAGTGTTGGCTGCAGTGAGTCAGAGGAAACAGTTTGAGCCAAACTGGGGGTTTACCACTAATTGCAACAACACAGAAACCGAATGATTAACGAACACAGGTTCCAGATCAGATACAGCATTGTTATCAGGTGATACGTTACATGCTGCGCAGCCAAATGCGGTTTCCACATAAGCACACAGAAAATCCCCCTTTCCCAGGATACCAGTCTGATCCATGATTGCTACATAATTATTTCATTAAATCTGATTTATTTCTGGTTATAGACAATTCATTATACATAAATCAAATAATTCAGGGTGTCACCGTAAAATTGACTTGTTTCCCTTGTGGTCTCGTGAAGGCAGGTTAGGAATTATCTGAGCGCAACCACAAATCACAGATTTTATGCACAGCTTTCTTTTCTTTTCATTCTAAATGCAATTATTAGTCAATTTATTGTGTTTCATTAAGATTTATTTAGAAAGATGGATGGGGAAGTGAATAAGAAACACTCTCCCTTCCCTTCCATCAAAAACTTCTGTTGAGGTTGAGCTGCTCAGTGGCCACCAGTAGAAGACTGGTGGTTTGTACTGGGCAGCAGGGTGGGTCAGCTTTCCCTGGGTACATTAAGGCTTAAGAGTATTTTTCAGGAACCACGTAACTAACTAACTTGACGGTCCTTACACAAACAGCTCCTGCGAACACACACTCATTAGTGCAGGTACAGGTTGTTCCTGGGATGGTGATGCACTGGTCCAAATTGGCTGGGAAAAAGCTGGACTGGGTAGGAGTACTGGGAGGGTCTGACAAGTCCCAGTCCACAGGTTTCTGAGTGGGTGGCCAACGCAGGGCCTGTCCACATGCTTTAGCCCACTTTTACACACACACACACACACACACACACACACATGCACACAAAATGTAAGATGCACACACCTGCACATACACTGCATGTTCACACACACACACACACACACACACACACACACACTTGGGGGGCATACCCACATGCAGTTCGTGCCACTTTATCAAGGGCTTTTATCGGTTAATATGAAAAATGTTTTCCTGGTGGAAACCACCAATTGGCTGACCACAAAAATTCTCCTCCGAGCTGCGAGAGCCGAGCTGGCACGCATCAGACGCTTTGAACAGGCGACCGCAAGGCTGAAGGGCTGCAGAGCTGAGACAGAGAGAGGGATGAGGATTGGTAAAGCGATGGAGAGATAAAAAGAGAGAGAGAGAAAGGGGGGGGGGGCAGATTTTCAGAAGAAAGATAACAATTTTACATAAAGCTCATCAAGGGGCTCATTCATTCAGTCTATGAGCAATTTTCAATCTGAGAATAATCATCATCTGTTTCCATTCCAGGATGGTTTACTATCTTGTTTACTATCTTGTTTACTATCTGGTTTACTATCTGGTTTACTATCTGGTTTACTATCTGGTTTACTATCTGGTTTACTATCTGGTTTACTATCTGGTCAGCAGAGTTTATGTTGAACAACTCTTCTGGCTGTGATCCCCACTCAACGTTTCAGTTGAGTCCTGAACGCCCACAGAGCTGTTCTAACCCCGCCACTCTCACCATTTTACCTGATAAGCCTGGGTATAGACATGTGTGTCACCTGTGTGTGTGTGTGTGTGTGTGTGTGTGTGTGTGTGCGTGTGTGTGTGTGTGTGTGTGTGTGGATAAGTCATTTTTACCCGATGGAACTTGACCACTGAGACCAATGACAGCAAGATGTTTGAGTTAATTAATCACAATTAAATCACTCTCCAACATCTTCACCATAACTTGTCTCTCTGTCTCGCTGCCTTACACACACACACACACACACACACACACACGCACACACACACACACACACACACACACACACTGCCATAGTGCCATAGTACATGGTGGTAGTAATTTGCTGCAGGGCCAAAAACTCTGGAGTCCCACCGCTAGAGAGACCCTCTCATTTGGGGCAGCAGATATCCATCAGTTACACACACACACACACACACACACACACACACACACACACACACACACACACACACACTTGCGCGTGCACACAGGTTTGGGAAGAAGAGAATTAGAGAAAACCACAAAGACATTTACGAGCAGGCTCTATGGCAGCCTCCCCCAAACAGGGCTGCTGCCACAGAACCGCAGGGGCAGAGAAAACCTCCCTCTGTTGACTCTCTAGATTAGTGACTTAATACAGCCACACAAAGACGGCCTTTCTCTCCGGTTTGCTCAGGGAATATTCTGCAGCAGTAACAGGAGAGTAGCAGTTATATAAAATGTTCTTTTACTCTCAGGGAAGTAGATCCACTGCACAATTTGTCCAGTTTTATCGATGGGAATGGTGCAGAAGAAACGGTGCCACTTTTTTCACATTAAAATAACCATAAATAAATAACCATAAATAAATAACCATAAATAAATAGGCTCTGTGTGTACCTGCCGGAATCTTCCCTGAAATGAGCTTTTCAATGATGTTCAAGTGCGTGCACCAGTTGCAGTGGGCGTGGCCAGTGGTGAGAGGCGCTGCAGAGCTGCTTGTCTACTGTTAGACAGGTGGGCTGCCAGCCAGCTGCCTATATGCTTTCTATTCAGTAAGTTGGCGGCGCTGCGATATCCCACAGAGTTCATCAGAAAGCTCGTCAAGATGAGTGACAAGTGTTGAGGTGTGAACTTGCCCAACTGAAGGGGAAGGAGGGCGGGACTTTACTCTACTTTTACTGCTTCAAAGGTGCATATAATAGGTTTGAAATGAAACAGCGTTGCGTTGTACATTTTGTGTTCAAAGGAATGAGACAATTTCTTCATTGGAAACTCAAACTCCTCAATCAAAGGGTTGGAGCAAATATTAGGTTTATTTAAGGAAGTCCACAACTCCTTAGATCAACCTTCAGGAGACCTTCAGATGTCTTGAGTTTTGAGATGAGCGTTGCTTTCAGATCGTATTACTTGAAGAGAGAAAGTTTGTGCATTGGGGGAATTCATTGATCAGGACAGTAGGTTTGGATTGACTCTACCAAACCTTCATCAGAAAGCATTTGCAAATAATTGTGAGTGCACTACATATGTGGGGCTTTCCACACTCGGCTAAAGAGTGACAGGAAGTTTAAAAGTGTTAGAAAGTGACTGACTGGCTTGTATATATATCTATATCTTCTTCTTCACTGCTGCAAGGACCCAATTTCTTTAACATTTCATCCAATTTAATTTGCAACTCCTAATTATACTCCTTAATGTCTGGACTATACAACTATACGTTCACTGTCTAAAAAAATTCAAACAGTGATGTCGTTACTTACATGAAAGCCTGCAAAACTGACCCCAAGACAGCTATCGTCCCACCCCAGGAGCTCTAGAGGCGCTGCACCCACGAGATGCCAGAGCCCCAGGGGGTTGCTAGCAAACAACGTTGCTACACTCAACACTCAACACATTATACACCATTATTCCAAATAGCCGTATTGATGGAAGAGGAAACATCCGCCCCCAGCCACGACGTAGGCCCCCGATTCTTCACACCGTTTGTGTTTTCACACGCTTGAGTTCCACATGTGAAGCTACTTGATGTCATGATTCAACGGATGAGGTCACCACCGCTTCATTGTCATTTTACGCCGGGCTTAGGCCGCCAGATGAAAACTATATGATTACAACGAAAGAAAGAAGGCCTCAAAAGGGGCAGCGCGATCAAAACACTGCCAGTGCGAAATTGGAATTATATTACACGAAACCACCCACATACGGTGGGATAGACACAAAACCTCATTCAACACCCAGCGCACAACAATGCCCCTTCACACAAACCTTCTGGACAATGAGGAAATGAGAATGAATGAAATCATGGAGCGGATGAGAAAACGGTGACGCAGGAGGGAGCATGCCGAGCGACTTACGAGTGAAATACCAGAATGAGCTTAAAGTTGTAGATTAGCAACATTGCAGGCGATCAATACTCAGGATTGCAAGGGACAAAGCAAGAACAGATGCAAGAATATTCCCACAGCCAGAGAATAAACACTGCTGGAGAAAACTGGAGAAGCTGGACTCACAGCAAAAAGAAGATGGTGCAAGTGAAGAGTTGCTGGGGAAAATCTTGGCACGGCTACACAAGAGAACAGACTAAACTTAAAAAAGTGTCGGGCTGTAACTGCATTTTAAAGGTCAAAGGTTATGACAAGGTTTTAGATTCATGAAATGGTCTGCAGTCCACTTCTGTACCCACAATTGTCACTTTTCACAGTTTCACTACCCATGCAGTTGCTGCTCTTTGTCTATAGAGCAGGTACACACACCCACACACACACACACACACACACACACACACAGATACCGTCACACCATTCAGTAATTCAGAAGCACTAGTCTGTAACCACAACAGTCCCGTCATCTCCACAACAGAGAGCAGTGTGGAGCGTCATGGTGGACATGGTTTGACTTCTGCTCTCTCGGTTGATATACGCTTCACCCTCGAGCGATGTAAGCAGTCGTGTGTATCTGACAGATGAACGGGAGATGTTCGGTGGTAGCGAAGAGACTTTCTATCGTTGTGAGATCACCTTCCCGTCGTGATCTACACGTGCACGCCCACGGGAGCGCCACACAACTCGATTCCTTTAAATCCCTCCTTGTTTTCTCTCTTTCTCTCGTGACATTTAACTGTCACAGAGGCTGTCGGGGAGGATGGGACATCATGAGGGGGCAATTTCATGATACCCATTCTCCTCCGTCAAACCAACCAGTAGGAGGGGGGAGGAGAGGAGGCTGGGGAGGTGGGAGGGAACATCGTTCTTGGGCGCCTTGCTTTTACTCGATGGACAGCAGTGGTAGGGAAACCAACTCAGCAGGATAATACCTTTTCTCATCCGTTCATCAGCCATTTTCACTCTTTCACCAGCCAAATACAATGTTTAGACCAGACTAGGACATTCTAACTACCTGCTAAAGCAGCTGGTAATGAAGACAAACTTACAGCCACAGTCAAAATTGACGTGCGTGTTCATTTCCCACCCTGAAGCATGCAGGGAACTACGGGAATGCTACGTCCTCGCCAGTAAAAACCCAAAGTACGACGCCGGTTTCAGCAACAACATGCACAAAAATGTACAATCACGTTGACCGTCAGAGTGCGTATCAGACGGCTTCCCTTTGCCCTACGTTCGCCATCTTTTGTCTGAGCTGCACGAGAGCAATCTGGGTCAATCCTGTTGTGCTTTTCCATGTGTCTGTTTTTTAGCCCGAGGTATGAAATAGCTGTCCCGGTGTTTGACAGCGAGGCTGATATATGGCGCTCTATTGCCATCGTTCATAACCCCAACACAGTAATTACAACCACAGGCCTGCCATGAACGTCGGTGGAGCGCTTGGGGAGGCTTTGAACTCGGCACTTTATGACATCACAATGGGGAGTAGAAGGGAGTGGGGTTTGTGTGTGTGTGTGTGTGTGTGTGTGTGTGTGTGTGGAGATGGGGCAGGTAGGGGGTAGGAGAGTAAGGAATTGACCAAGGCTTAACACCCCTGCCCCACCGACGACTTGACCCCATACCCTAGAGCTTCATAGCTGGAGAAAGAGGAGATTAAAAAGCTAAGAATGACTAGAGAAGAAGCAGCAACGGGTCAAACTATTTTGTCGTATATGATGATGTGACATTTCATCGTCAAAAAAAACCCATCTGTTGTCTCATGGCTCATCTACATGCCCACACACACATTACTATGGCCAATCTGAGCTGACGTAGTTTGTCCAGTTTGTGGATTGATAAAGCTTCTCATCAGGACATTGAGTTTGAAGCCAGTGAGTATGAGAGGAGATGGTGGCAGCAGGCGGCAGGATCTTTAGCACTAAGGATGCGTTGCTCAATCAAAGAGCAGATCCTTGTTGCTCGCTGTGATATTTACATTGCTGAGTGGCAAATGTCAGCCTCGTCTGGTAATACATTCCACACAGACACACAGCTGGGATGCTGTTTTGCAGGTCGCCGTGGAGACGGCGGGGAATGAGGGAGAGGGAGAGAGATGGCGGAGAAAAAAGAAGGGGAGAGTGAAAGGGAGCGTGAGCCTCTCTTTCATCAGGTCACACACATTGACATCCATTCAGCTCGTTCCTCTCGTAGGCCCTGACATAACTGGTGACATAAAACTCTTGATCGTTCCTCCCGCTATACATCCTCCCCTCATGTCAAAAGACGACTTCTCTTCGTTTGGTCTTGTTAAGTAAATATAAGCACCTTCAAAGCACCTACCGGTAGATATGTTCTTTAAGCAGGACAGGTGGCTGCGGTGGGAATCAAACCCTGGCGTTATTGTCATGCTCTGCCCTTTGAGTTACGGGATTTGAAGACTCGAGAGACTTGGCACGACACGGAGGATAACCTCATGCAGTCCAGCTGTCATCTCAACTGAGCTCTTGGTAAAATGACTTCAAATGGCTTGGTAGCGGTCACCCTCCAACAGCAGGTCGGCCTAGAAGAAAAGAGGCAGACCAATAACCAGACTGTTGTTGGTTTGATCCCGCGGGGGGGGGGGGGGACTCCAGCTGTGACAGCTTGCTCTTGAGCACAGAATTGGACTCAAAACTGCTCACTGCTACCCTGCAGCTGATGCCCCATTCTGATTTGGAGGTGATGAACACTACCGCTCAAGAGTTTGGGGTCACCCAGAAGATTTCATGTTTTCCATGAAAACTCACACTTCAAAAACTTCACACATCAAATGAATAGAAAATATAGTCAAGACATTGACAAGGTTAGAAATAATGATTTGTACTTGAAATAATACTTTTGTCCTTCAAACTTTGCTTTTGTCAAAGAATCCTCCATTTGCAGCGATTACAGCCTTGCAGACCTTTGGCATTCTAGCTGTCAGTTTGTTGAGGTAATCTGAAGAAATGTCACCCCATGGTTCCTGAAGCCCCTCCCACGAGTTGGATTGGCTTGATGGGCACTTCTTACGTCCCATACGGTCAAAATTGTGCTTTTCTTTCAAAAATAAGGAAATTTATAAGTGACCCCAAACTTTTGAGCGGTAGTGTGTGTATGTTTAGGTGAGATTTGTGGAAAGAACAACTGAATTCAGTTGTGTCATGAAGTAATTTTCAATCTTCAAACTGCACAAAACAGGTCTGACCTGGTCTTGACCTTTGACTGATGCAAAGGAACTTTGCGCTTGCCCCCCCTTCAATGACCTTTGAACCCTCACCCTAAGACACAGGGGCCGCCGTCCAGGCTCAGTCATAGTGACCGTGAGATTAAATTCTGTCTGGTGCTGTCAGGGAAACAAGTGGCCCCTTAAATATTTGATTTTTATTATTATTATTTTAATTTGGTCATTTTTGACGTTTACCAAACACAAGCTGTCAGTTACAGAACTAGAAGAAGTTCTATTTGGTCAGTGGATTAGTCTCTACAACACAGGTATGAAAGTCATTCATAGCTCAGTGACGCCATCTATTGTCTCTTTGGTGCATCAGTAGTGGTCTTCATCAAAAACCTATCTCTATGCCAGCCTTACAATGGTAGAATATGTTATTTAAAAGAGTCTTCAGAAATTTTAAATAAAAACTTCACTGTATGCAGATGAAGGAAATTAAATTCTAACTGAAATTGTGATGAAAACATTTGTGGTTTGGTACTGCCCTACTTCATCTGGAGCTATTGGCATGTAACATACATAAACCTCTTTACCGGGTCATTGAGGAGTACCCAGCTTGCCGAGTTGTCATCCATTAATTTTGCTCCTTAACAAATACAACCTGATGCAGTGAGGCCTGCATGGCCCACACCACCTTTAAATGAACAACAGATAAACAGCTTGTATATATTTATAAGCTGGAGAATGTATTTAGAAATATATAAGTCCAATAGCAGTGAATTTACCTACACCCATGCTTTCTCTGCAGGTGTTTTTATGTCTTTAAATACCAAGATCCTCAACATTTGCCATCGCTTTCACCAGTTGACATACAAATAGGGAACGTATGTTTTTCATATCATCCCCATAACAACAACAGGGTCATACGTGCTTCATTCCAAAAAAGATATTGTTTCTACTCGATGTTATGGATGATTGGAATCTATTTATTATTGACATAAGCTGGAAGAATGTGTGGAAATTGTCTAAACATATACATTCCTGAAATGTAATATACTCACTACTATGCAAGCTCAGGCTATAATGATATTTAGTTAACTAATAATTTGTCAAACTAAACTAAACTAAACAAAATACCATGTGGCAGCAAGAAATGTGATAAATATTTCACAAATAACTCATTAAAAAGTGATTAAATGTAATTTCATAATTATACTGGAAGAACAATGATGACGTATTTAACCACGTGACTCAGACACTATTAAGAATAGGGGGAAAGAACAGACCTTACAGTCCTCATATAATATATCACATGTATGTTTTTAATGTTTTATTGTTGCGACGTACTCATAACTACTTTTCATGTACTGCAATGTGTACTTTGTGTATTTTGTTTTTGCTCCTAAATTCGCACATGCGCAGACCACCGCTGACCAGTGACGAGCAGTGACGCGAAAAATGGCGTCCTCCACGGCTCGGCTCTCTACACGTTGGTTATCAACAACAGTTTCTTCTGGACACCGGCGGAGTGGTTTGCCGCTCGTCGCCGCAGGACATAGAAATGGTTGTTCTGGGACAATATCGGAGACACTTCGACGTAGGGTAGCCGACAACTTGAGCTCTTGGAGACCCGGAAATGCCGTGACATTGAGAGGACTGACAGGTAAAACAGCAAGAGGAGGCTGGTTAACGTTGACAAGCTGCCAAGTTAGTTACCAGGTGTCATCTGTCCCCTCAGACAGACAGACAGACAGACAGATGAAATGTTAGTGCTGAAATTGAGAAAGCAACTGAAGTTAGTTCATCAGTAGCACCGGTCCATGATGCAACTGTCCTCTGTTGGTGTTGTACTGTACTATTGCATCAGTACAATCATGCCACTACCAAATACTGTATGTAGTGTGTTACCAACATCCCGCAATGTACTGTAAATAAACTATAAAGGAAAGCATATGTTCTCCATAAAGGGAAACATACTAAAACACATGTTGCACGCGATAATGGCTATTAACTGTGATGATTGCTGACAGGACTGTTAGCCAGGGCCAGGGTGCTGTTCTGTAGCTGGGTGATGCATCCTCAGCCCTGGCACTCCTATATCAGGGTTTGCTAAAGACAGCCCATCCAACAAAGTGCTTACATGCAAAATGCAACCAGTTAAACTGAGTCAATTGCATTTATTGTGCATTCTTACCATGCTCATGCTTTAATGCAATCAGTGGGATTCCCTCAACATTCACGTGGGGCTGTGTGTCAGCCATTGACCGTGAGCTACTGCACATAAAAACTTCTTTTTTTTTCTCTGCAGGAGTGAGATGTCCCCACGTCATCATCTGCCACTCCTTCCACACCAGCAGCCTCTTGGCAAAGCAGCAGGACTTCTATGAAGTCTTGGGGATTTCCCGCACTGCAACGCAGAAGGACATCAAGAAGGCCTACTACCAGGTCATTGACATGCTTACTTAAGGAGCTTGAGCTGTCCACCTGACTGAATTGTAATTTCTCATTGGTAACAGTGAAGGGAGATGGAAAGTGGGTAAATGGAGATGCAATTTTCTGGTGACTAGTAGTTTTCTTGCCTACCTATGTTGAATACACTTATTGTAAGTCGCTTTGGATAAAAGCGTCTGCTAAATGACTGTCATGTAATGCAATATAACATGAGACATGAGACAAACCCATGGGATCATGAGCAGGCCCACCTTGTGTAATAGGAAACTGTTTGCAGTCACCTTTCTCCTCACTCTTTGGTCTTCATTAAACTATCAGAAACCAAAATACCAAATCTTTTTTTCACTGTCCTTTCAGAAAGAACGTTTTGTACTATTGCATAATCAGTGGAAGACACAACGAGGTGGTGTGTTTTCATTTTGGTTGTCCCTCTCCAGATGGCAAAGAAGTACCACCCAGACACCAACCAGGACGACCCCGAGGCCAAAGAGAAGTTTTCCAAGCTGGCTGAAGCCTACGAGGTACGAAACCCCGTACAAAATACTGTCAACAACATCGTAATGCCCTTTCAAGTTATTTTAAAGTACAATGGACCTGATGCTTAAATGTTGTCGTGGCAATTTAAGTCACTTTGTCTAGTTGGTGAGATCAGCTCAATAAAGACCCTTGTCTCTTAGGCCTTTAATGCGTGCAGAGCTGAAACCACACACACCGAGCTGTCTGCAGAACGAGCCTCAGATACATTCAAACACATGTAATGGGATGTTGCAAATCTCCTTCAGTCATGAATCCTGAGTCTAGACTGTTGATAGAGCAGGTACAACCTCCATGTTACATAGACATGTCACTATGTTAATATGATGAAGTCAGGATGATATCTCTAATGTACACATGTGTTCCCCTCCTATCTGGTCTGAAGGTTAGTTACAACAATCATCCTGACACCAAGACCTACTCATCTTTGAGATTTCCCAAGTAAAGAACATACACATTGCTCTGATCTCAGTAGTTTTCCACTGGCTGTGACCACACTTATACAGTACCAGTCAAAGGTTTGGACACACTTACTCATAGAAAGGGTTTTTCTTTATTTTTACAATTTTCCACTATTTTAGAATAATAGTAAAGTCATCAAAACTGTGAAATAACACAAAAGGAATTATGCAGTGACCTAAAAATAAAAATAAAAACTATCTTATATTTTAGATTCTTCAAAGTAGAAACCCTTTGGCATTAACAAGCAAAGAAATTCCACAAATGAACTTTTAAAGGCCACAATCACTATGTGAGTGTTTAAAATGATGATTTAATCATTGTGGTTCAACATTCTCGACCTCTAAAGTCTAAATGAAAACTACTTGTTGGGGGTGCATTTCAATTTAATTAAAATGTAAGTTTTGAAAATAAATTCATACACAGGCATCAACTTCTCTATTTGTCTAAGAACATTTCAAGCATTTAAGCATCAAGCCTTTATATCAAAATGTCTTTAAGATCATGAGAAACAGAAACAGGTGTGTCCAAACTTTTGACTGGTACTGTACATGTACATTAAAAACACACTTACATTATTATTTTCCATAACATTGTATGTATGTATGTATGTATGTATGTATGTATGTATGTATGTATGTATGTATGTATGTATGTATTAATATATTTTTTCATGCAAGAGCAGATAGAAACACGACGACAGGAAGCAAGCAACTGCCTTATTGTGTTTTATCATGGTGTCTTTAGCCGATTATAGCTAGTTTCCAATACTCACCCTTAGACACAGTACATGTTGGTAAAGTGCCCTTTCACTTCAGCAGTACTGAGCACTGTCGGTACTGGGATTGAACTAGCAACCCTTGAACTACGAGCAGCCTCACCAACCAACCTGCCACCTAAAACACTAAGACGCTCTCAGACCTTCTCTTACGATGCAACGTGAGGCAACGTGACTCAAAGCTGTTGAGACTCACCCCAGGTCTGCTGTTGTGTGTCTAGGTGCTGAGTGACGAGGTGAAGAGGAAGCAGTACGACACGTACGGGGTGGCGGGCCTTCGACCCCAGCCGCGGCGGCGGGGCGAGCCAGCAGCAGTACTACAGAGCGGGGGCGGCGAGCGTCGACCCCGAGGAACTCTTCAGGAAGATCTTCGGAGAGTTCGCCGGAGGAAGCGGCGGCGGCGGCGGCTTCGGAAGCTTCAGCAGCATGTTTGAGCAACGGCCTGAGGTGAGGACCGGCGGGATTGTAGCAGTCCCATCCAAATCTATAACGTCTACGTTGTATTTTTTTTGTGTTAGCCCGCGATGTATTTAATGTATTCAAGTATTTCGTGTCTCGTTCCTCAGTTCGTGATGGAGCTCACGTTTGCCCAGGCGGCGAAGGGCGTGAACAAGGAGATGACGGTGAGCCTGGAGGACGCCTGCCCGAGGTGCCACGGGAAGGGCAGCGAGCCGGGCACCAAGGTCTCACACTGCCACTACTGCAACGGCACCGGCATGGTGAGCTACCGGCCGCGGGGTGTTAGCCGGGTGGCGTAGCGGGTACTTCAACCTTCACCCTTACCTCGAAATCCACATGTTGCCAATGATTGAATCCTGTCTTACTCTTGTTTCCTGTCTGCCTTCCCACTGTCTTAACAAGGAACAAACCTCAACGTGGTCATTTGTCTTGACATGACTTGACATTGTCTTGATTTGCTCTGTGTGTCCCTAATTCCTCCCCTTAGTTGGATAGCCTTGCCGTACTGCCCTTAGCCACTTAGCCGCTACATATCACGGTGTTTCTGTCGCCCCCTGCAGGAGTCGACCAACACTGGTCCGTTTATGATGCGTTCCACGTGCCGGCGCTGCGGTGGGCGGGGCTCCATCGTGACCACGCCCTGCGTCCTGTGCCGAGGTTCGGGCCAGACCAAGCAGAGGCAGACCGTCACCGTGCCCGTACCCGCCGGTAGGCTTTCACCGGACGTGACAAACGTACCTGCTGTTGGAAAAAGAGTTGGTTTTGGATGTTCTGCCATGTGGATGAACACTAGACTCTGTGTGTGTCTACTAGTGTGCTGAGAGTTTTACAGTGAAAGGGACTTGATATGATCTAGAATGTGCTGGAGCCCAGTCATCATTTTGGTGGTATTGTCTTACAGGAGTGGAAGATGGTCAGACGGTCAGCATGTCTGTAGGGAAGAGAGAAATCCTCATTACTTTCAGGGTGAGTTGGCAACAAATGGATACTTGCACTAATAAAACTGTCAGAGTATTTTTTTTTTTTTTTTTTAAGAGGGTGTGTTTGACCTGTCCTCCTGCAGGTCCAGAGGAGCCCGGTGTTCAGGCGGAGCGGAGCTGACATCCACTCTGACGTGCTGATCTCGGTGGCCCAGGCCATCCTGGGCGGCTCCGCCAGGGCTCAGGGCCTCTACCAAACCATCAGTATAGCGGTGAGCACCATGCGGACAATATATCACTTCCTAATAAAGTATTTCCCTTTTTCATATCATGATCTGAATATGAACTCACTGTGTTGTTCAGCCCCAGAAGGCGGGATAGATGATAGGGGTGGGCGATATGACTAAAAATCAATATCGTGATTATTTCAAACTTTTAACTCGATCGCGATTAATGAACGATTATTTTATTTGTTTTGTTTTATTTTGAAATTTGTTTTATTTTGAAATTGACCGGATGCTCTCGCAAAAAATGAACGGTCCAAACCTGTCTGAACGCGGCGTTACTGGACGTGACTGAATACCACGTAGTATTTTTTAAGGGGACAGTTCATGAACGCAGTATTGGGGAAAGTATTTGGCACGTTCATTCACGGGAAAGTGATGTTACGTCTGATGTGCTTCTAGACGTTCCTCGTTCTTGTAGCCTAAATAACAATCGAAATCAACGATTTTGAAAATTTGCCACGATGACATCATTAAAATCGTGATTACGATTACAAACACAATTATCGCCCACCACTAATAGATGAGACAATGGTGTGGAGAAGGAGAGGGTGTCTCACTGATGTTCACATAGCAGCCAAATACAGGGATAGTCATAGTTCCTGTTAGACAAGACCTCTTCTCCTCCAGACCGTCTCAGTAGAGCAACTCCAACTCCCCCGAGTGTTTTCGTCCCGTTGCCTCAAGTTGCTTGTTGACCGTTTCCAGATCCCTCCCAGTTGCCAGGCTGACCAGGTCATCCGGCTGCAGGGGAAAGGGATCCGCAGGATGAACAGCTACAGCTACGGAGACCACTACGTTCACATCAAGATCAGAGTGCCCAAGTAAGACACACACACACACACACACACACACACACACACACACACACACACACACACATACAGAACACAGCGCCAAAATGCAACATCCCCCCAAGTTTTGTCAAAATGATGAGCTCTGAGATATCAAACCAGTGATGAGATATCATGTCGTAATGGCCCATGTCATATTTTCAAGTTTTTCAAAAAACAGAATAGACTGAACCAAATATAAACTATATGATATTTCTTAATCATTTCACACAAAAAGGTTATGACAATATATGACTATTGACATACAAATAACGCTGTCTGTCAATTATGTAACATGAGAGGATTAGATTACCAGTAACTGTAGTAGTAACTAGTTACTACCAGTTACTAGTAACTACTAGTCACCAGCAGTAACTTTAACCAGTAACCAGCAACTGTAGTAGTAACCAGTACTGTAACCCACTGGGAGGCTTCGTAATTAAACTATAAATTGTGAAAGTAAAAGACTAAATAACTACGCAACGAGCCCTGAATCATGGAAATAACTAAAATCATGGAAATAACTAAAATCATGGAAATAACTAAAATCATGGAAATAACTAAAATCATGGAAATAACTGTTTGCCTAAGTCACTTACTCCAGAAGTAATTTGGCCTAAGTCAGGATTAAAATTGCCTAAGTCACACTCTTGACGTAGGCCATTATACTACCGGGGTAGGAACAGCTGATCTTTTCAATTAAGGATGTTGGCAATTTTACCAGAGGTGGCCAGCATCATGAAGAGATGACTTATGCAAAAAAAAATTCCTCAAAAATGACTTTGGCCATTATTTTAAGAGGGTGACGATGTTTGAGTTAAGACCTTTAATCATAGCACCCCCTTTATGCCAATCAGTGTACATCTGTTTTCTGACATGCAGATCCAAGATCCTGAGTGTAGCCGACGTTATGATCATTCTGGGTTTATGACACTCAAATCCTGCCGGTTCATGTTGGTATGACAGCAGCCAGAGACAGACGCTTCCATACACTCGTCCACTGTTGTAAGTCCATTATTATTTACTTATATTATTACTGTTTGTGCAGGAAGCTGACCCAGAGGCAGCGCTCCCTCATGTTGAGCTACGCCGAGGAGGAGACGGACGTGGACGGGACCGTCAGCGGCGTCGTCGTTCCTGCAGGTCAGACCGCTTCACCGTGGATCCATCATGGCCGCCGCCTCTCTCATTCACACACACACACACACCAGTACACACATTTCCCCTCCTGTCATACACTGGCCCTCTGTCTTGCTCATGTCTTACTTGCATGCCAGTGTTTGAGGCCTGGAGCACATATTGCTGTTTTGGTTATTTTCATGTTTTCACTTCAGGTGAAGGATTACATGGTCTTCTATGGGTTGAGAACATTTTACCATCCTTGGATTATAAAACCGTTTCAAACCCCATTGGATAAAGTGCACGGTGGTCAAGCCAACTTTATCTTAGCTCCTGAAAAGTTGTGGTTGTATATAATGTCTGCCCTTTTACGTAAAGAGACCATTTAGAGTCAAAATGTAATTATTATGCAAATATTTTTAGCATGGTGGGTAATGATCCTACTGCGGTGGGCCACACACACACACACACACACACCTACACCAGCAGTAGGTTCAGTAGCTGATGCAGTGTATGTTTGTGTCCAGGTGGGGGCAGCAGCACTGCGGGCTCTGCTGCCGGGTCTGCCAGAGCCGAGGAGGACCAGGAGAAGCAGCAGAAAGAGGAGGGAGGCTTCTTCTCCAAACTAAAGAAAATGTTTAGCTGAGGTGGGAGCCGCAAACATGCAACTGAAGATTTCACGTATCACCACACATATTGACTATTAGTGGGCAATAAACACAAAAACTGATTTTATTTACTAATACTGTCTGGGGAGTGCCTGAGGTATCATACCTGCAACTACATCTCCCCACAGCTTTCACATCTGGAACATTCCTCATTTTCAGTTATATTTCAAACGTGAGAAACGTATATATATTTTTTTAACTTCCCTTTTCTCCTCTCCAGGTAAAAAACAAGCAAATTGGGAAAAGAAATACACCAAGTGGGCCTCCATCGCTTCTCCTCCTCCTTTCTGGAGCAAAGAAGAGGGAGAGAGAGGCGGAGTGGTATCTGATGTGTTGAAACCGTCACACATCGTTACTACGGTTGGCAACCAGGCCACTGAGACGCCCACCCACATACCCACCGGTCCGTCTGGGGACAGACGGGTGGGGTGCTGAGAAACTAAGAACTCATATTACCTGGAAGAGAAACAAGATGCTCTGACCCAAGATGGAGACTGTGATGGTTTAACTCTCCTCCCTGCTTCCTACATTTGAAACCGCAGCACTTATTGATGTAATTTACTGATGAACAGAAATTCGATCAGCATTTCAAGACGGTAAACTGTTCTATAAGCAGTAACTCAATCTTCAATATAAACAAATACGATTTTTTTAAAAAGACATCAGTTAAAAGCTTGAAAAACAGACCGGAAGCCGGTAAGCTTCTTAGCTTCTGATGTTAAAGGTAGTAGAGATAGTAGGGTGCTCAATGGAAGTCATGAGGAAAGAGATCCAAGGCTCTCCAGTTTAGTTTAAAAACACTTCTTTTTACCTGGGTATTCAATTTATATAAAAGTTAGTTAAAAGAATTAAACGGGCAAATGCAATGAGAATTGGAAAACAAATTATAGAACTAATAGGAAGTGTTTCAAGAAGAGATTTATTTTCCAGGCTCAGAATCACAGGCAGACAAAAGAATGACATCCATACCTCTATAATACATCAGAAATACTCCAGTGGTGTGAACTCTGCAGGGAGGGGAGTCCCATGTTCAACAAGGGAGACGAGAACGAGCACGTTGACGTCACAGTCTGATCTACACTAATGTTAGTTTTACTCCCTTTGTGTTGTTGTGCTTGTATGTGTCACGGCTGTGCAAATGCATATTTAAGTAAAAGGCTATGGTATTGAAATGTGTTTCTTGACGTGTAACTGAGCTGACATTACTGGAAGTCAACAGCAGATGGGGCTGTTCAGTCAGTCATGTCACGGTTTGTCCTCATCCTGTCCCCTACTGAGACTGTGACACTTTCTAACGCGCTCACACAATCAAACTCCAAGCCAGTGATCCGTTGATGTGTTCAGTCACTTCATCACTATATGCAGCGTCTCAACGGGAGCGTTTGAGGACATGAACAACACACAGGAGGTTTTCCAACTCTTAAAACCCAGTGGTGCGCCTGTGGTGTCACCCAAGGGTGACTTATGATTTAATATGATATCACAGGAGGGATGGTGTGTATTTATGCCATACTTTAGTTTGTTTTCCTTCACATGAGGTTTATAAATGCTAGAAAGGAATTGAGGGATGTGTTTAGAAACTGCAGTACAGAGTGTATCTTTTCTGACCCACTAATCACCGGGTTTCTCAAAAGGACCTTGGTGATAAAGAGTTTTGTTCGTTTTTGAGGAAAGTGCTGATGGCATGTTGTTTCTGACATTGTTGCTTGCCTCCTGCTGATCATTGGGCTAAACAGCTACATTCCTGTGTGGCTGCAATTAGGCATTTCCCGCTGAGACAGATTTTTTATATTATAAACACTTGAAAGAAATTCTTGATCATAATCTGAAAATGCTACTAAAATGGTATAACCCTTGTCTGACAGAGCAGCAGACAGAGAAAGCGGTTTAGTGGGCCAGACAGGCTGCTATAATAACAGACTCTTCATAAAAATATTTACTGATCCCCCTAATACTATTGACATATTTAATCGCTTAAAATCAAAATTGCTTAATTTACCAAGTACAATAACTGGAGGAGTTTGTCTTGGTTGGTGCAGAGACAACTTAGACAACAATACATACTGACATGTACTATACATGGGAATGGGCAACAGGACCTCACAAATAGAGGTATAGAAGGTTTGTTCCTCTTCAGACTGCAGACTCAGGTTTGGTCCCCACTTTGTCCTCTCACTCCTCCCCAAACATTGAGTTGGAAACCTTCTGCTTGTCAAAACAATTTTACACCCCGGATAAACTATCCATGGTTCAGAGGTTACCATTTTGGGATGGCAATAGCAAAAGATTAGAGAAGGAGGCTTGCGACCTGAGGGTCAAGAGTTGAAATCCCTCAGTCAGCTGGAAATCCTGGAAGGGAAAGTCAATGAATAACTCCTTCCACTCCCCCAGCTACTGTGGATGGAGGAGGCACCTAACCCTGGAAGATACACAGTGGCCAAAAGTAGAAGATTCTGGTTGTATTGAGGAGATCCCAAGTGTGAACGTGTGTAACAGTATAGATGTGAAGCTGAGTGTTCCTTAAAGAGAACCAGCATGCTCAGCAAACCTTCCCCGGATCAATAATGGTTTTGAAAACATCATTACGTCACATTCATTACCAACAGTAACTAAAGTTCACACCAGCCAGTCTCAGCTTTCTCCTTCCCTTGCTAGGATTTTGGTGTACAGTAAATCACCAGCACCATCATTATGATGTCATAACGAGCGTAAATCACCCCTAGTCACCTCATTATGATGTCATGATGAGTGGGTTGCCATGTTCCATCTTCCTCAGCGCTCTAAACCCTCAAAAACCGCCTCGTTTGTCAGGACGGCCCAAACCGAGGCTCTCCTCCACTCCTCCCTCTCTGGTTGGTGGATGGAAGGATGGACAGAAAGGAGGGAGAGAAAGAAGGATTTTATGTGAGAAGTTGTGTGTTTGTGTGTTCTTGTACATACATAAAAGAAATACAGTATATGTGTATGTTTCACTGTATACTTGCTTAAAAAAAATTATTCATTCTGACTACCGATACTTTTCAAATGACAATGTGAAAACAGTGATGGACTTTTCTCTTGGTGTTTGTGCAGTACTGGGGCTGTACCTACGTCTTCTAGATGTATGTGTTCCCGAGTGCATTACATCTATACGTCCATTATCTCCAGACACATCCAGACATTGTTGGACTGCCTACATTTTCCACATCCACACCCTAATATTCTGCATGCTGGTTATTAAGATCTCCAGGCTGATATATCATAGAGAATTCCATATGTTGTGCATCAGAGTAGAAAAACAGAGACGACGTTCATGAGAGAGCAGGCAGGTTCAGCCCACCAGGTCTCAGCTCTCCTTTCCTCCTGGGTACTTTGGCTTAATACTCTCTAATCTCAACATTTCACAGGTCTAAGTTATTATTTAGAAATAAAATAGGCACCACATGTCTTAAATTCAGCCGAGTTCAGAATCACATAAGCTGCACATTTAGACACAGGCGGAGTTTTGTAAGGAGTTTTTTTCAAAATGAGATGATTTCCATGTGTAAAAAGTGACAGCTACACTCGCAAAGTGGTTGATAGCATGATAACATTTTAAAACACGTACAAACTGCATCTTCTGCATTATGAAAAAATAAATACTGAATGGCAAACTTCATGTTATGACCCCCCCCCCCCCCCCCCCCCCCCCTCCCATATTGATATATGGCATTTTGCAAAGCAGCTCTTCATATGCACTTGCACAGCTGGGAACACTATATTCATATTCAGTGGGAACAGACAGACAACACAGATCTTTTCAACATTATTCATTAAGACAGTCCCAGACAGCCAGACTTTACCAAACTTTTTAACGAGTGTTAAACTCACTAAGAGGCAATTAAAAGTTGGACAGACTCAACTCAGACATTGTTTGACCCCATGAAGCCATAAAGGCAAAAGGGTATATAGACTCCTGCCTATACAAACAGACAAAACGCTCCTGCCTGCCCATCAAGTTTAAGTGACAACTGGTTGCCATGGGTAACTGGGAGAAGGAAGTAGAACATTGTGGGGTGTGATAATAAAAAGCGTTCCCATTGTCTGTACATTACAAACAACCACACAGGCACCAGCGGGTTAAAAGGGCAATGTATGGGCCATTTGAGTTGTAGGGTGGTCTTGTGTTACTGTGGTTGCATGTGTGTGTGTGTGTGTGTGTGTGTGTGTGTATGTGTGTGTGTGTGTGTGTGTGTGTGTGTGTGTGGAGAGAGTGTGAAAGCTTGAATACACATTATATTTTCCTATTTGCCTGTTTGTAACAAAAAGCCTTCTCTGTCTCAGTGGGTGACATTGTGTTAGATTTAGTACCCCCATGCCTGGAAGCAACCCATCCTGAGCCTGGTTTACCAGGATTATTAGATGGTGCGGTTGGTCTCTCCACTGGGGAAAAGAAGGTTGTTTTATGTGGAGCTCACTAAGCCTGGGATTTGCCTGCCTTGTCCCTGGTGGGTTCACTGGATCTGGAGGGGGACACTTGAGGTTACGACTGGGGCCTAAAGCTCTTCATCCCCGGGGGTTGAGGTTGGGGATGAGGCCTGGGAGAGATGGAGGATGGTGGATAATCCCGTTAGCCAATGAATCACCCTGAAACCAGAACCGCTATGCATTGGAACTCTGAAACCACAGCGTCTTTTGTCTGGATGTACACATACACCAAGCAGAGATTTTGACTCAGATGTGAGCTCATTGTCATTGTCTAAACAAGGAGAAACTTGGTAGTCCATGGTGTGGTCCCATATAACACCGTGGCACCAGCACCAGCACCCAGGGTTGGGGTTTTGATTCCCACCGGTTCAGTCCCATGTGTGATGCTTTATTGATCCCTGTTGCCCGCTCCAGGGAGGCCAAGATGCAGGGTTGGCTGCTGATCTTCAGGGTTGGCTGACACTTTATGCGGCTTGAACCCATTTCCTCTGGCTGAAGGACGATCTCTAAACCACCAGGCTACCATTTTACCCCTTGTGTCCTCTCATAGTGTCCATGAGCAAAGCTGTGACCTCTACCTGCTCGTTGAACGTCACTCTAGATAAGAGTGGCAGCTAAATGTCAAAAATGTGGAAATTCATCTATAAACTGGTGATCTGAAGACCATCAAAGCCTCCAAACTGCAACATTCTTGCACCTATGGATACCTGCACCAACCGTCGTCCACTAGGAGGTAGGGTGTGTGTGTGTGTGTGTGTGTGTGTGTGTGTGTGTGTGTGTGTATAAAGCTGCAGTGTAACATTGGTTCCAGCCTGTTTCCCATTTCCTCTCAATCAGAGGACCCCCCCCCCTCCCCCCACCTCCAATTTCACCCTCCCCTTTCCTAACCTTAGTTAATTAGGGTTCTAGATCACTGCCACATGCATGGGGGTCAACAACTGTGTGTGTGTGTGTGTGTGTGTGTGTGTGTGTGTGTGTGTGTGTGTGTGTGTGTGTGTGTGTGTGTGTGTGTGTGTGTGTGTATTTATATCCATCTCACGAGGTCACGGAGATGTTGCTTGCCTCACCAACTATTAAAACATTGACCTCAGATTTAGCATCAGATTACCAGATCGCCAAATGTATTCCATATGGGTCTCTCCATATCAATCCAATAAAGCCTTGGCTGATGTTTTGGACGCGCACCAGTCCTTCCACTCTCACCCAACTACAGTTATACAGCGAAACGCGATGACACAGAGCATGCAAACGGATGACCTCATGCCTGCTAATGTTTTGCAGTCATTTTCCTTGAATCCGCAGCGCTGATTGAGTGTGCCTGGGCGAGTATCGTTCGCCGTCAACCCAACTACCACTTTACTTGCCTGAAGCAATATGTATTTTAAGATTTTTTGTTAGATTTGTAGTACTACTACGAGAAGGGAGATGGGGAATATCCATTATCACGATGAGATCATGGTTCTGTGGTTAAATGATTATATTAAAACAGTGCTGATTTCAGACGGCAACTTCTGGGAGACCCTCGGCTTAGCCAAGAACAGAATATGCTGAAATGATTTGGAACTGCGTTGGGGCAGCTGTGAGCGAGTGTGTGTGTGTGTGTGTGTGTGTGTGTGTGTGTGTGTTCTTGTGCATATATAAAAAAAATACAGTATATATGTGTATGTGTCACTGTATACTTGCTTAAAAAAAATATTCATTCTGACTACAAAACTCGGTCGGCTATTTAAATAGTGGCACGCAGACAATTTGTGTTTGTATGAAACCTAAAATAAACTTTACTTGAGTATTATTAATTTTGTATACTTGTACTCTTACTCAATTACATTTTTTCGAGAAAAAATATAAACTTTTTACTCCTTACATTTAAAATTCAGACCTTCAAAGTACAAATCTCACAGGTCCAACGATCTTTTGAAACTTTAAATTTGTATTATTTTTGGCCAAACTACTAACTACTAACTACCAACAGCCAATCAGATCCCTATCAATGGAAAATTAACCCGCCTATACCCATGCTGATGGTCCTTGTGCAAAAGCAAGGATCTTTGAATATGGACACCGGCGATCAGAATATGACAGTCAGAGAAGCTACAGAAGATTATTATAACGATATTGAAGCCAAGTATAAAAAATTTAATTCTCCCTTAATTTTTTCCAAGGCTGTAGTTTGGCCAACTGTAAAACTGGACACTGTGATGTGAATGCTGTCTGTGTTAGTTTAGTGATGTAACACTTGGGGTTTGTGATGTCACAATTGGCTTCTGAGATGTCACAATTGGCTTCTGTTACAATTGGCTTTCGTGGTGTCAAGATTGAGTTTTGTGATGACACGATTGGCCTTAGTGATGTCACAATTGGCTTTTGTGAACTGTACTTTAGAACTGGGCTGTGATGTGATGTGGATGCTGTCCATGTCAACCTCAACGTGGTGCATTAAAGTATTTTTAAGTCTTCTTTAATTTCAGAATTGTCTCTCCATTGCAATAATTAAAAGTTGAGTACATAGTGTAAACTTTTTGACTTTTACTCAAATATATCTTCAGTTAGGTAGTTAGTTGACTTGTAACTGAGTGAGATTTTGAAGCAGTACCCATACTTTAACTGGGTACTTTTTACCCCTGCTGTATTGTGACATGGGTGTTCTGAAGGTCTGTATGCACACACTCATGCACATATTTATCTAGTACTTGGTGTCTGTGCATGGATGTTTCCACTAGCGACTCTGCATGCATCCCGTCCTAAATATCATTCTAGGCAGCGTCAGTCACACAGCAGGAGAAACTGACCACAGTGCAGCGCATACTCTAATCATTCACTTAAGGAAAGTCTCTCCCACCCGCTCAGTCCCCCAGCCAGTCTCCTCCGGTGGGTTCGGTTGGCCTCACGGCAAACAACCCCTGCTATAAATCACGCAGAGCTAGCAGCATGGTCAGCAACAAACACAGCAAGGAGTATTATTACTAACTGCAACCACTAATGCTGAATGTGGGCCTCCAAGTCTGACTGCTCCTGGGACGTGGGGTGGTCATACATTCAGGAGGGAGGAGGAGGGGGAGGGGGCTGCAGAGGGAATGAGGGAGAAGTTCAAGTTTCAGCATCTCTCTGGTCTGCTCAGCGTTAGGACTATTGTTAAAGAAGAGAGACGGACTAGTGGAGTCTTCTCCTGTTGTCCTTATACCATGTGCATCAGTGTGTAGACAAAATCCTGTACATTTATTCTCCTGTGAGGTTAAAGTGATTCTGATTCAGAGATGAGCAGATCGGGGGTCCTTTGGCTGAAACGCCATCAGGGAAAAAGGAAGCAAAAGAAAGAGCACAGAGAGAAGTTGTAGCTGTCTGGGTGGGTGGGGTCTGGTTGATTTATCGTCCCGGCAATGAGCCAGCACCGCTCTGTTGGGTCAGGAACGTAACCCAACCCTGTCTGATCCACAGGCTGAAGAATGTGGGTCACGAGCCCATTGCTGCAGGTGTGGTTCTGGTCCCGTCCCACTGGACTATTTCATTTATTTATATATTTATTTCACTTTGTTCTAACCAGACAACAAACAGCTTAACAAACGAGGACACCACTGAAAGCGACTAGAAACATACATGCTGTATAGTCGTGTTGCTGGGGAACAGTTGCATGTGTTCCTGTAAACGTCAGAGTCCTTGAAGGCAGCGCGGGAGTCTTTTGCAGCTCATTCCAGTCGGCAGGAGCAGAAACTGGAATGAGGAGTGGCCAAGGGAATGTTTAAACTCTGGGGAGGTTTAGCAGGATGTGATGGGGAGACCATTACTGCTGGACCTGAGCATCCATATTGATAAAGAAGAACATCTCTTTGCTTTTTTTTTTTATTATAGTAACAGAAAAACGTTACATCACTGAGTCTCCAGTCGTCTGGACCTTCAGCGGTACCTTTACCTCATAGTCCAACATCTCTTCCATTCAAAGATAATGGGGTGGCAGTAGCCTAAAGGGAGTGGGATTTGACAAGATGGTTGCTGGTTTGATTCCCTGTACAAGCTGGGAGGTTTTGGCTGGGGAAAGTGAATGAGTAACAATGACAATTTTTGGCAAAACCCGGTTAAAAACATCGTATTCTCATGTTCTGAGAGAGGAAAGCCATCTGCATCTGTTTTAGTAACTCCACCGCTCTGTGCACTCCATCGCTTCCCTCCACTTGCTAGTGATAATTACTGGAGTCAGAGCGAGGCAGCACACTGGCCTAACCAACGCTTTGCGGCCTTGCACTCAGAACGGATGGGAATCTTCTTCATTTCAACCCACTTTGTCTTTAATTACAGTCGCACGCAAGCGCAAAGAGACAAGGGTCTGTAATTACTCAGAGTAGAAATAGAGTCCCTTTGTGTTATTCTGGAGAGATTATTTGAGCCAAAGGTGTCTGAATACCCAGAATAAACCCGAAGGGATCATGCCAGGCAGCCCTCTTCCTCTCCTCTGGTATCTGAACTCTGTCATTTAGAGGTCGGGCGTGTATAAATGTTTTAGTTGCTGACAGGGCCGAAGATTTAACTTGTCAACAAAGTTTATAGACTAATCCATCTTCCAGCTGGTGTACGGTGACCATGTTCTTATTGAGACCCAGCCATGCCAGTTTCAACCCTACCGTCACAGTGTCATTGTGTTTTGGGATCACTCTTCAGTCCCTAATCCTAATAGATACCATGATACCTTATAGACCTCCATGGGGAAATTATCTTTTTATTTTGCTCTCCACCACAGGGAGGTCAGAGGTCAGGGTCAGCTCTAGAAACAGATATGGAGGCTTGAACCCGAGTCTCCGGTTGAAGGATGGTGTCCCTTCTCACCTTCATGAAGAAGATTGAGCAGCACAGGGAAAACTTTGCCTCGACATTTTGAATTCCAGCTGATTATTTTTCCTCCACCAAACACACCAAGTTGCATTCAGGTTTGTTTTGGATAAACACAGCGTCCTGGTAAACTGCTTATTTATCTGTTCTGAACTGGCAACGTGGGCGTGGGAACCATGTCATCTGTACAGGGACAGTTTGACCTTGAACACCCTTGTGACCCTACAATGACCTTTCACCTCTGACCATCGTACATCACCAGTTACAGTTGCTAGGAAAACTGAAGCCCACCAGCACACACCAGCGACTTCTAAGGAGGCAATTTCAATTTTGTCATTAAATTAACTGTCTCGATAAACTGTAAAAAAAAAAATATATATATTTCAACTGAAATTCACACACAGAAGTCTGAGGTCATTTTTATGATCTCATAATGTCCAGCTGACTCATATGACAAAGATCAAACTTGAGTTGCTTCAGTACTACGTCGACTAAACCTAATGCGGAGGAGGATGGAGATGGACGGGCAACTACCTGCAAGAAAAAACAACCATTGGCAGGATATCAGGACAGGACACGCCTCTTTTCCTCACAGGGATTAATGAAGTTTAAATTTTCATCATCTTTACAGGTGCTCACCCTCGGAGACTTTAGTCGTAGGTGCAAATCAAGGGGGGATCAGAACCCATATTTAAGTCTTTGGTAGGATTTGACTAGAGATCAAACCTGAAAGCCTTTGGTGCTGCTGTACCTGTCGTGACCAACCACCGTAGAACCACTCAGATCAAACTTGTCTGTCTATCTGTGTTAGAAATCAAATGATCTACCTTGTAAGATAAGGTTTTAAGATATGTAATTATTTAATTCATATCAACATTAACATTTTTTCATGCAATATCTTCTAAGAAAAGGCGACGGTTTTTCCAGTCTGTATCATGTCTGCTCTTGGAATGAAGCTCGTGGTTGTTCGTTTGTTTTTTAAACAGATTTTTATTGGCTTTCAACAGAAACAAGAGTTATACATTTTGCCAGCATATCAATAACACACAGATCGACATGAAGACAATAAAAAGCCGGTGGTTGTGTCCAGGGGCCGAGGGCTGCCGAGGGGGATCGTATTCCACTTGTCAGCAACTCATTTTAACAGCTTGTTAGCGTCACACTGAGGTGAAAATGACCATTATTAGTGACATTTCTAGGGGAATTACTATTTATCTACCCACCCATGTCTGAACAAACCGTCCAGCTTGCTCAAATCAAACAAGGCTGGCGAGGAGCTCATGGTGCTCTGTCCTCCATGACCCGAATGTTTAGACTGTGGTGTGACTACCAGTCTACCATGGCCTGACTATGGTACAGCAAATACAAGCACTCTAAGCACTTGTGGCTTTATTGTTTACCACTCTGTGTGTGTGTGTGTGTGTGTGTGTGTGTGTGTGTGTGTGTGTGTGTGTGTGTGTGTGTGCGCTGTCTGCCACAAGAAGACAACACTAACTGTCACTGGCTCAAATGGAGGGTGTGAGTGTTTCAAGCTGCAGGCTTCACCCTGCAGATGTGATCAAAGTGTGTGTGTGTGTGTGTGTGTGTGTGTGTGTGTGTGTGTGTGTGTGTGTGTACATGCATTATATGGATGGAGGTTAAGAGGGTCTTGTTTAACAGCAGACGCCTCCCTTCATCTCGGCCCGGTGCAGCGCTCTGCACGGCGTTTGTTTGGGTGTGATGTACACAGATGTCGACACCACAACTGAACTGGGGGTCTGGTCTGGAGGGGGTCTGGTCTGGAGGGAGTCCGGTCTGGAGGGAGTCCGGTCTGGAGGGGGGGGGGGGTCCGGTCTGGAGGGGGTCCGGTCAGGGAGGTGAGATGTGTGAGACAGCAGACAGGGAAAGTCCACTGCCACCTGGGAGCTGTCCAGTACAACCACAGTCTGCTACTGGTGGCCACTGGAGCAGTCGAGGGTTTACGCCTTGCTCAAGGGCACCTTGACAGTAGCTGTTGAGGGAGTGATAGTTGAATTGGCTCAATTTACACCTGGTATTAAAATGTGACCTGTATCTGATATGCTGAGGATTCAAAACAGCAACCCTCCAGACGCTCACTCCTCCAACGTTTTGTATCAGTGACTCAACCGTTACCTCTTCCTCTTCCACACCCTCCCGTCTCTGTCTCCTCTCACCCCCACAGGCTTCACCAGGTGGTTTAGTCCACATGACCCTCACACCATCTGCTATCTCTACTTCAACTCAAATAGAAAAAAATCTTTTTAGCAAAACAGGTTTGTCAGAAAGTGTTTTACAGGGCAACCAAGAACACAAGTACAGATTACAAGAAAGAACAAATGACAAATCTTTCCTCTCTCTCTCTTCTCTCTCTCTCTCTCTCTCTCTCTCTCTCTCTCTCTCTCTCTCTCTCTCTCTCTCTCTTTCCGTCTTGAGCTACTTTACATTTATGGAAAGTCAAGTGAAAGCACTTAAAACCCAGAGAGTAACGAGTGCGGCGTTGATGATGTGGAAATGGGCGGCCGAGTGCCTCTTCGCCTTTTCCGAACGGATAAAATAAGCCTTGAGTTACAACTTGGAGGGAAGCGAGTGTTTTTTTCCCCTGCTGGTATTGACTGTTGGCATCTGACCGTGTGCTCATACATGGCCAGACCAACCACTTGATTCCTCCCCAAGATGTCATTACAACTGGCCTCTTTATTACTGCATAATACAGGATCTGGAATTGAGTGTTGTTTCATTTCATCCAACATGCCCTTTGACCTCTGTGTCTTTTTTAAAGGTGCTGTGTGTAGCGTTTTTAAACATCAATGCATCATTGAAAAGTATAATTACTGTAAACCAATGAGACCATGGTGGAGACATGGTGGCAGGCACTATCTCACGGCAGTTGTATTGTTGGTGTTTCTCAAAATGAAGACTACATTTCCCATAAACCCCATTGCCTTCCTGTCGCCAAGAGGATGTTGCTCCCTGTCCCCTCCCCCTGGTTTGTTTGTCCTTCCACCACCTGCCGTTGCGAGGAACTCTGGAAGCTTCGGCTCCATTTCCGCTGGAAGAACAGCTCTCTTCCTCTTCCTGTTTTGTGCCGTAAAGCAATCCAGCAGATTTCCCGCCAAAAAGTCTGACCCGGTGACACACAATGTAAAATGCGGAGTAGAGGCCAGTAGACGAACGATCGCTTGTTCGTTTACAGTAAATGTGCTAATTCATGTGGTAAGGACATATTGATTTTAAAATGCTACATGTAGCCTAGCATGAATCTCTCTGTTTAAACCCAAAGACCAGCTGCTGTCGTGTTTGGTTGCCATGAAAACTTGCTTAGCCTCGGGCCTCAGTGTCACATGATTGAGAACCAGTATCTCTCTCTCTCTCTCTCTCTCTCTCTCTGGTTCTCTACTGGACGCCCACTGCCCCCCCCCCCCCCCCCCAGGCATCGGTCAGACCAGTTGAGTCCGCGAGGCTCCAGACACGCAGCCTGCCTTGGCCGGAAAAGGTGAACTCAGAGCACTGCTATTTCAGCGGGGGAGGAAGGAGGCTCGCGTCTGTCGTGTGTGTGTGCTTGAATGCCTGTGTGTTTATTTGTGTGTGTGTGTGTGTGTGTGTGTGTGTGTGTGTGTGTATGTCTGCAAGCATGTGCATATCTCTGTGTGTATTGTTGGTGCACAAAAAAAAAGTATAAATGACCCTTTGCATGCATGCATGTCTGTATCATTGCAACCCTGACTAGCTGCAGTGTGTGTGTGTGTGTGTGTGTGTGTGTGTGTGTGTGTGTGTGTGTGTGTGTGTGTGTGTGTGCATGTATGTGTTTTAAATTACAGAGGAGCTGGCTGAAAATACTGCTCATAGTTCTGAGCCTGTGTTGGCAGAAGAGGCGGGGACTGCGGTCGAGGACGGGGGGAGGGAGGGGGGGAGGGAGGGAGGGAGGGAGGGAGGCAGTCGGGGGAATAAGTTCTGAAACCTGGCCCAGCGCTCGGACATTTCTCCACCCGCCTCCGCTGCTTCGCTCTGGGCCTTGTTATGAGATACAGGAGAGCCAGGGTGGGGTGAGGTGGGGGAGGAGAGGGGGGGGGGGGGGAGAGAGAGAGTGACTAGTTGAGTAACTGAGTGAGATGAGTGAGTGAGTGTGGAAGAGAAGGAGAGAGAGAGAGAGAGCAGGCAGGAGAGTTGTGGTGTTTGGAGAGAGTGGTGGTACTGATTACAACATCAGTCTCCATTTCCTTTACAGGGGAGAAAAAACACCAGACTCAGAGTTCATGCTGCAAGCTGTGTGTGTGTGTGTGTGTGTGTGTGTGTGTGTGTGTGTGTGTGTGCACGCGCGCGTATACACTTGCGCGTACATGCATTCGCCTCTGTACGTGCACGCATATATACGTCGCAGAGACACAGATGCATGCACGTCGTAGCGAAACAAAAGCCACGCAGAGAGGTAAACAACTCTTTGGGGATGGAGAGAGAGAAAGAAAGAAAAACAGAGGGAGGAGGGAGGAGGAGAAACGTGTTGCATGCTGCACACAGAGGGGGGTTGTTGGAACAGCTGTGGCCGTGCAGGGAGGGAGAAAGACATCATGTTGTAGCGTATCGCCGCGCTGGGCCTTTCTGTTACACTGTGGTGAAGTGATGATTATCATGATTGCACATAGGGAAGGAGGGGGGGGTGCGCACACACACACACACACACACACACACACACACACACTCACTTTCTAATTTGATGTTTACACATTCCACCATGTCCCAGCAGTGCAGTATTTTGGCTCTCTAAATGGCGTGTGCAACGGCTACATGTCAATTAGTCTACACACGACCCGAAAGAGGGATGGCTGACAGACAAGAAACTGAGAGAGAGAGAGAGAGAGAGAGAGAGAGAGAGAGAGAGAGAGAGAGAGAGAGAGAGAGAGAGAAACAGAAGTCCACCAAGAATCAACTCCCCAAGCCGTCTGAACACTCCAACTCCAACTCTGACCCTGATGAAAAGCCGACGAGGCCGACAGCACTTCACCTGAGTGTCTTGAGGTGCGGACAGCAGACCCGGGTCAGATCTGCCTTGGATCAACAGGCTCGCGGCTGCAATCCAGGAATGTGAATGTGAGATTTTTGTTGGACGGTATCTTTCATTTTCCCCTGAAGCCGTAAAACAAATCTTGCCACATCGCCGTACCGATACTTTTTTCGCAATCGGAGACCATCAGGAGATGTGTTGTTTTTTTTCCTGTCTTTACAGTAGTTAGCGCCGAGGGTTTGGCCAGTGCCAGATTCCCCCCCGCTGGTTCATGCATGGTTGTTTCCCCCGGCTCCGTGCTCCGGCTCATCTCCTCTAATGAGAAACATTTGTGTTTCAAATCATTTGCGCCACTTGAAGGCTGAGAAAACAGTCCTGCTTTTTTTACACTCTCCGTCTCAACGTTTGAAAAAAAAATGCAAGGCCTCAAAAACAACAATCCATAATTTAGCTCCGGCAGCGCCAAGGGAAGGGGTGTGGGGGTGTGTGTGTGTGTGGGGGGGGGATTACAAAGAAGGCTAGCACTAACAGGAATGAGCCAGATTGATTTTTAACAAGGAAATCTGGAAGCAGAACCTTTTTTCTGTCGACTCGTTCTTTTTCTAACGTCTGCTTTTAATGTGGCCAATTATGGCGTAATTGAGGAATGTGACCGTTCTCATGGACAAAAAAATGACTCTGCTGCAATCGGGCTCCCGGAGAGAGGTCAAAGGGCAGCCGCGCGCGTTGCTATAGCGACGGTGCCTGCCGAACAGCTTGCCACCTCGTCACCTTGTTTGTGAGATGAGCAGCTGTCCTTCCTCTTTCCCAGCGCTGTAAACACCAGCTCACGGTCGTTCTCACCGCCTGAACAGGAGCCCGGTGTGCGGAGGAGTTTTACGACACCTCCATCCAACACATTTATCAAGCTCTCGTTGGGTTCGTTTAGCCCACGTAACCCGGCTCTCGTTTGATGCCAGACCACACGCGGGATGGATTTACGATGTTGCCGTAGCAGCGTCTATCTCGGGTGTCTGTGTTTGCTCACCGTGTTTTATTATTTCCCTTCGGAAGGATTTGCAGGTGTCAACAGGTAGCGCACCGTCTGAGTCTGACGGAGGGACAAAGGGAAGCTTCTGTCTCCGGAGAGGTGGAGCGAGCCGTGCGTGTTCAGAGCTGTAAAGAAGCCTTGTGTTTGCATTGTGATGGTGGTGTAACGGCGTCTTGTCTTTCAGGTTCTTACGTCTGTTTTTGGGATGTATAACAGGTTGTATCCATTATCCCAAAAAATCAAATAAAGAAATCCCATTTCAACCCGAAAAATACATTGAATTGGGGAAGCAAGAGAGTGGAGATGCTGTTTCATCATGTTGTCAACCATGGACTTTGACTACTAGGGTAACTACTACACCGTTACCCTATCTTTTTTTTTTAAGAATAGGTGTTTTTCCGATGGTGTGAAAGTCAATTTTAGTGAAGCGTGCTAGAATTTATCATTTATCATTTATTAGTTATTTTGTGACCGTTGTATTGATACTATGCTGTCCCCTGTGACAGACATGTGACAGGTGTGCTGTGAACATGTTCCTAGGTTTAGCTTAACCAGCTAGTCAGGCTAGTCAGGCCTTTTAAGGAAGTTAGAAATGTGACCTTGACTAGTCTCCTAGTGCATGAAAATAGGATGAACCATATGGTCTTAACATGGGGGACCAATCATGAGAGACTTCTGTCTCTCCAAAGAAACTATAAAGACTGTAGTAAGCTGACTTTCAGAGAGAGAGGGCATAGAGAGATTTTGTCCTTCTGTGTGACCTGTGTCTTCCTCTCTCCAAAAACAAATCTGTATACAATATATTTTTATGCTTCAACTCATCAATGTTTGAATGTTTTCAAACAGTTCTGACTGCTTCATGGGCAAATATTTCCACGACAACGGTAGAAACTCTTCATTCAACAACAAATAGAAATCGCAAAGAGCCTGAAAAAGCCCCTCGTGTTCATCCTGGCATTTCTCATAAGTGGCAGCTAATTCAGAGGCTGGTTTCAATGTTTCCCCGGATTATAAAGCGCTTGACCCCGATGGCGCTCTGAACTCCTGCTGAACCTGAAGACCCTCAGGGGGTCTCACTCGGCGTATTGAACCCGGTGATAAATGTATTACAGTCACAGAGTCTGGTTTGGATGTGCTCAAATACTGATGTAGAGGATTCTTACTACCTACTGTGGATGAATGTGTGTGTGTGTGTGTGTGTGTGTGTGAGACCCCCGTTGGTCCATCCAGTAACTCTGGCCAGATGTGGCCCTTGCCCCTCTCCACTGTACGTCTCATTCTTTCTTTCACTCTACCCATCTTCCTCCTCTCATCGCCTTCTCTTCACGTTAACCTCCCTGCCAAGTCCAGTCATGCTCATGTAGCTCATGGCATCCATGTGCAGATGCAGGTACAGTATATGCACACACACACACACACACACACACACACACACACACACATGCATCCCTCTGAATACATACACCACACACACGCGAACACAAAGGTTTTGAATGTGCCTGGACAAGCATATAGACATTAACAGCTAGACGGAGCACACACATACACACACACACACACACACACACACACACACACACAAAACAATGAACTCTCTTTGCCCCTGGTTCAAATCACGGGCTCGTCTTGGGTAATGAGTGTGTCAGTGACCCAGGGTGAAAAATACTGGCATCGAATGCTGATTACAGGCTGTGTGTGTGTTTGTGTGTGTGTGCGTGTGTGTGTGTGTGTGTGTGTGTGTGTGTGTGTGTGTGTACGTGAGTGTGGTGTGTGTGTGTTTACACTGGGCGTTCACGTGGTAACAGGCCTGTTGCTAGGGTTGATCCAGCTCATTTCCTCTCCACAAAGACTCATCATCTATCATGTGACGGGCGTGGGCTCGGTGTGTGTGTCTACTTTAAACACGGTGTGTGTGTGTGTGTGTGTGTGTGTGTGTGTGTGTGTGTGTGTGTGTGTGTGTGTGTGTGCATGTATGTGTGTGTGTGCACTTGCAGGCATGTCCATATCCACACACAAACATAAATGAACACCTTGATGTCTGAGTTGTGTGGGGGTCACTGCTGTCAGAGCTCCACGGTTCATATTTGCTATTACAGGAATTCAACTTGTCCTGTATTTATGCACATATGATCAAAGATGTTTAATGTTCAAATTGATTAATGATCAAAGATGTTCAAATTGTCCTGATTGGCTTCCTTCACTAAAGAATTGTTGAAATCTGTCCAATCAGTTTGTAGCATCTGAGCTAGAAAGCCTCCATTCAGCAGGTTTACCTGGTTTGAATTAGAGGAGCTGGTGTTGTCAGCCAATCAGGGTCCAGTATTGTGACTGTTGGGCCGAATCCCAATTCACCCCTTAGCCCTTCCCCTCCGTTTTGCGCATTCACGTGAAGGGGTAGGGGTGTCCCAATTCTCTTGTGATGGAGGGGTAGGGCCAAGTGCGAGGGCTACATGGTCTCCAAACGGAGATTTTTCAGAGGCACACTACAAACCAAGGGCTAGGAGAAATCTCCCAGAATGACCTGCGAATCAACTGGAAGATCATGGGGAACGCTACAGTACCATCCGAAGTGATCACAAATGTTGTATTTTCTTCGTTAATAAAGATTTTAAAAATATTCTATCCGTGGTATTATCTTAGTTTAATGTCTTTTCAATGTATTATAGACCTTTTCTTTATAACAAGCAGAACAAAAAATCGCTAATATGCCGGTGTCTCTACTTCGCTAGTTAGTTACGTTACAACATTGTTTTTAGGCTGATTTGAGCATGACAGTCCCGCATTTTGACATATTTACATGTCGCATTTCCCCCTTTGATGGCATATGACGCCGAATTATAACTAAAGCCCAGCAGCGAAGTTGCTGCACTTGTTACGGCTCCTTGTTACGGCGCCTACAGAGCACCGCTAACGCTATTCTGTCATGACGTGGTCTGGTAATGAAGCAGTGGTCTTTTTTATTTGATGACTTGTTTGATCGATTGGTAGCGTGAAACGTATAAGTTGTGAACGAATCGCGAGCGTCCATGCTTTTCTATCTCCATCAGATGAACGGTTGTCCCATTTCTTAGGGAGAGATTTCTACCACTACCCCTTGTGACTCTGTTCCGAGGGCCAAGCCGAAGGGCCAAGCCGAAGCCGTAGGAGTGAAAATGAGAATTGGGATTTGGCCTTAGTCTTCAGATGCAATTCAATTGAACTGATTCTGTTCACCTTTCAACTAAACATGATGGAGAACACACTTCTCACCCCGGGCCATGAAATGAAACCATGAAACCATGAATAATATGGGACCTTTAAACTGATTTCATGGCCCGAAATCTGAAGGCATAACATTTAGTTAGCACATGTTAACTCAGAATTCAAGCTAGGTTGAGGTTTAAGATGAGGTTTACATGTGACAACAGCAGCAGGGTCCTTGTGTGGGAGCATCAGGCCTGAGACTGAATGACTGTATGACATTGCAGTGCTGAGAAAGATCATGCATGCTCACCAGAACCATTTCTTTCATGAATAAAGGCTAAACCGCCGTTAGCCGCTACATGGAACGCTAACCGATGGATTCCACTGTTTTAGAGGAGGGGCGGTTAATACGGTTCAGTGGTGTCACCGGTACAGTCTTGTTGTACAGTCTTGTTGGTATACCATAGTCATAGATGCTGTTTACATCCCCCATGCTAGCCGGCGGTCTCCTTTACAAAGACCTCTAATGGCTTTTAATGGCTTTTAATGCCCCTTGGATCTGGTTGAGGTCATGTTCAGTGGTTTAGAGCATTAGACCACCATTCCAGTTAGTCTCTCTCTCTTAAGTGGTCTCTCTCTCTCTTTCTTCTTTCTCTCTCTATCTGTCTTTTGTTCCCTCTCTCTTTCTCCTCTCTCTCTTCCTCCTCTCTCTCTCTCTCTCTCTCTCTCTCTCTCTCTCTGGTCTTTCTCATGCGGCTTTGGTAAAATCAGATCTGGTGAAGCGTGACTTTTCCAATTACAGAGGAGCTGTAAATGACACAAGTTGTTAGTAGTGTGTTTTACTGACAGTGAGAGAGGAGGCGACGGGTTTGGGAAAATAGTTTCATTAGATACATTGGCTCCATCCATTGCCCAACCCCTAACCGTAACCGTAACCATAACCACTACATGCTTAACCTGTTTTGTTATACACTGTCATATATCATCCATCTGGGATGTTCAATGTGATGAAGTTTGTCATTTACCTTTTAATTGTACCCACTTTCCCTCAACCTGTGTGGTCTACTTCTACTTCGGTTAGTGATTTCCTACATTTCCCAGAATGCCCTTTGACAATCAGTAATCCACCCATCCATCCATCCATCCATTTTCAAGCCGCTTATCCGGGGCTGGGTCGCGGAGGCAGTAGGCTCAGCAGGGATCTCCAGACGTCCTGCACCCCGGCCACGCCCTCCAGCTCTCCCTGGGGGATCCCGAGGCGTTCCCAGGCCAGAAGGGAAATATAATCCCTCCAACGGGCTCTAGGTCTGCCCCGAGGTCTCCTCCCAGTTGGCCGTGCCCGGAACACCTCCAAAGGGAGGCGCCCGGGGGACATCCTAATCAGATGTCCGAACCACCTCAGCTGGCTCCTTTCGACGTGAAGGAGCAGCGGCTCTACTCCGAGCCCCTCCCGGATGTCCGTGCTCCTCACCCTATCTCTAAGGGTGAGGCCAGCCACCCTACGGAGGAAGCTCATTTCGGCCGCTTGTATCCGCGATCTTGTTCTTTCGGTCACTACCCAGAGCTCGTGACCATAGGTGAGGGTTGGGACGTAGATGGACCAGTAAATCGAGAGCTTCGCCTTACGGCTCAGCTCCCTCTTCACCACAACGGACCGGTACAACGTCCGCATTACTGCAGACGCCGCACCTATCCGTCTGTCCATCTCCCGCCCCATTCTACCCTCGCTCGTGAACAAGACCCCGAGATACTTGAACTCCTTCACTTGAGGAAGCACTTCCTCCCCAACCTGAAGGGAGCACTCCACCGTTTTCCATGAGAGTACCATGGCCTCAGACTTGGAGGTGCTGACTCTCATCCCAACCGCTTCACACTCAGCCACAAACCGCCCCAGCACATGCTGGAGGTCTCGGTCTGACGGAGCCATCAGAACCACATCGTCTGCAAAAAGCAGAGATGCGACCCTGAGGTCCCCAAACCGTACACTCTCCTCACCTCGACTGCGCCTTGAAATCCTGTCCATGAAAACCACGAACAGGACTGGTGACAACGGGCAGCCTTGGCGTAGCCCAACACGCACCGGAAACGGGTCTGACCTTGTGCCGAGAATGCGGACACAGCTCTCACTTTGGTTGTATAGGGACCGGATAGCCCGCAACAGCGACCACGGTACCCCATACTCCCTCAGTACCCCCCACAAGACACCTCGGGGGACACGGTCATAAGCCTTCTCCAAGTCTACAAAACACATGTAGACTGGTTGGGCGAACTCCCATGCCCCCTCCAGTAGCCCTGCAAGGGTGAAGAGCTGGTCCGCCGTCCCACGGCCAGGACGAAAGCCGCATTGCTCCTCCTGTATCTGAGGTTCGACAATCGGCCGGAGCCTCCTTTCCAGCACCCTGGAGTAGACCTTCCCGGGGAGGCTGAGTAGTGTGATCCCCCGATAGTTGGAACACACCCTCCGGTCCCCCTTTTTAAAAATGGGGACCACCACCCCGGTCTGCCACTCCAGAGGCACTGACCCCGTCCTCCACGCAACACTGCATAGGCGTGTCAGCCACGACAGCCCAACAGTGTCCAGAGCCTTCAGCATCTCAGGGCGAATCTCATCCACACCTGGCGCCTTGCCACCGAAGAGCTTCTCAACCACCTCGGTGACCTCCGCCAAGGATATGGACGAGGCTTCCCCCACGGCCTCAGGCTCTGCCTCTTCATCAGAGGGCGTGTTGGTCGGGTTAAGGAGGTCCCCAAAGTATTCCTTCCACCGTCCAACGACCTCCTCAGTCCGTGTTAGCAGGTCTCCCCCTCGGCTGAGCACAGCCTGGGTCAAGCCCTGCCTCCCCTTCCTGAGTCGTCGGACGGTTCTCCAGAATAACCTTGAGGCCGACCGAAAGTCTTCCTCCATGGCCTCTCCGAACTCCTCCCACACCCGTTTTTTTGCTTCGACGACCGCCGAAGCCGCAGCCCTTTTGGCTGCCCGGTACCTGTCTGCTGTTTCAGGAGACCCCCCGGACAACCAAGCCCGAAAGGCCTCCTTCTTCAGCCTGACGGCCTCCCTGACCGCTGGTGTCCACCAGCGGGTTCTCCGGTTGCCGCCTCGACAGGCACCGACAGCCTTCTGGCCACAACTTCTCGCAGCCGCCTCCACAATGGCGGCCTTAAACATGGTCCACTCGGACTCCACATCTCCAGCCTCCCCCGGGATGCGAGAGAAATTCTTCCGGAGGTGGGAGTTGAAGACCACACGGACAGGGGACTCCGCCAGACGTTCCCAATTCACCCGCACTACTCGTTTGGGTTTGCCGGGTCTGTCCGGCAGCCTCCCGCGCCACCTGATCCAACTCACCACCAGGTGGTGATCAGTTGACAGCTCTGCTCCTCTCTTTACCCGAGTGTCCAAGACATACGGCCGCAGGTCTGCTGATACGTCCAATAACAAAACACCACTCGGGTTCAGATCGGGCAGGCCGTTCTTCCCAATCACGCCCCTCCAGGTTTCCCCGTCATTGCCCACGTGGGCATTGAAGTCCCCCAGTAGAACTATGGAGTCCCCGGGGGGCACCCTTTCCAGGACACCTCCCAAGGACTCCAAGAAGGCCGGATACTCTGAACTGCGGTTCGGCGCGTACGCACACACCACAGTCAGAGCCTTCCCCCCAGCGACTTGCAGTCGCATGGAGGCGACCCTCTCGTTCACCGGGGAGAACTCCAACACCGCGGCGCTCAGCCGGGGACTTGTGAGTATCCCCACACCCGCCTGGCGCCTCACACCCTGGGCAACTCCGGAAAAGGAGAAAGTCCAACCCCTCTCCAGAAGCCTGGTTCCAGAGCCGACGCTGTGCGTGGAGGTGACACCAACTATATCTAGCTGGTACCGCTCCACCTCCCGCACCAGCTCCGGCTCTTTCCCCGCTAACGATGTGACGTTCCACGTCCCGAGAACTAGACGGCGGCACCGGGGGCCCGTACGCCCAGGGCCCCGCTTTTGCCCACCGCCCGGTCTCATCTGCACCCGACCCCTATGTTTCTTCCTGCAGGTGGTGGGTCCACAGGAAGGCGGCTCCACGTGGCCTCTTCGGGCTGAGCCCGGCCGGGCCCCGTGGTGGGCCCGACCACCAGGCGCTCGCCGACCAACTCCCCTCCTGGGCCTGGCTCCAGGAGGGGGCCCCGGTTTCCCTGTTCCGGGCGAGGTTCCTCCAGTTTGTAGTTTCGCCATTTCATAGAGGTTTTTTGTGAACCGCTCTTTGTCTGGCCTCTCCCCTGGAACCACTTTGCCTTGGGAGACCCTACCAGGGGCTATTGCCCCAGACAACACAGGTCCCAGGTTCATTGGGGCACCCAAACCCCCCCACCACGTTAAGGTGGCAATTCATACTGTACAATCAGTAATGTACAGTCCTAATCGTAATCCTAAACGAGCCCCTGGAAGACGTCAGGACCGGCCAAGATCACCCAAACTGGCGAAAATGTCCTCAAACTGAAACTGGTTCTCACAAGGATGGATATACAATAACACACACACACACACACACACACACACACACACACACACACACGCACACTCCACACTCTCCCACTCGTAGCCCTCTCCTTGCAGAGACCCGTCCCCCAGGCTGCTCTCAGGGAGGTAGACTAATTCTCCCACACTCTTCCTCACCAGCGTCCTCCCTCCCTCCCTCCCTCTTCCCTCTCCATGTGGCTCCACGCCTCCCCCAGCTCTCACGCTCCTCTGAGGCGCGGTGTGGAGGAGGACTCGGTCTGTGGGGCTCTGCATGGGCCAACGCTGTGGTCGGGCTGTTTGCTTGTTTGGAGTCCATGCTTGTTTACTGGTCCAGATATGTATTTGAGTGTATTTGACGATGTGGCGGACTGGGCTGGAGGTTGGGATGCTGGGGGGGGGGGGGGGGGGGGGGTCGGGCTGGCAGGCAGGTGACTGCAGCCGACTCACCTCTCCAATTAAGCCTCACCCCACCCTCCCCCAGTCCACCACAGACCTCCTCTAATTGATGTCACCCATCCCTCATGTCGACACCCTCATCAGCTCTTACTGATACAATGTGATTGGCAGAATTGTGTCTTTGACGGCTTCATGATGCTTTTTCCATTTACATGCTTCCGAAATCTCTATTGGATTAATTTTATGTTACATATTACTGATGTCTTGCAGAAAGCTTGCAACCTTGTATCTCCCAGTTGGCTGCGTGACCTTTGATTCATTTTGCGGTAAAAAGAAGTGTAGCATGTTAAGATATCCATGTGCACGTGTAGCTAAACGCACTTTTTTCCAGTCCTTTGAAATGTCATTGTGAATGGTTAAAAATGTCTGGAACCCAATCTGAAAAAATCAAGCAGTTTTGTTGAATTACCAACGAGATGACTTGAAGGATTTAACAGCAATGATGATAAAAGGAGTTGTGGGCCTGCTTTGTGTCCTCCATACCAACACGGCAGTAACTCTTTCTTTCTGCAGTTGGTATTTACAAGAATATACGAGGTAATAATATACAAGGTAATAATATACAAGGTAAGATCAGATTTCAATGTTTTTCCAACTTGAACTTCAAGATCATCCTCCACACACTGTTCATGTGTATATGTACATGTATAAATGTATATGTACAGTATATGTATAAATGTATATGTACAGTATATGTATGTACAGTATATGTACAGTATATGTATAAATGTATATGTGCAGTATATGTATATGTACAGTATATGTATATGTATGTAACTTGCCGTATTCCTTTAAAGGGCCATTGAGTTCCTGTAATAATATCCTGTTGACCTGATGCTCTCATATCCACTCACACACACACACACACACACACACACACACACACACACACACACACACACACACACAGACACACAGACACACACACACACTTTAGACTCATATCTTTAGAGCATGATGAGTGTTTATCTGCGTTGGTGTTCTTTGCCGTTCGCGATGAACCAAGCCGACACGCTGACCCGACCTGACTGAGGTCAGCGAGGTGAAGAGGAAACGAGAGGCATTTGACAGCATTGCAGTGACTCAGCAGTATGAGGCTGGTGGTCTAGTCCGGGGCCGCGTGCCAACAGTTGAAAGACAACACCGGTGAGAAAGCAGCTCTGGCACCGCCGCCGTATCAGCAGCCCGGACCACCCGCCTCCGCCGGACCGCCGGCTCTCATACTCTCAGGTATTTTTAGCAACTTAGGAGGAAATATACGCCGGGTCTCACCGCTGCTCGCTTGATTGCTCCATGTTGTTCTCTGTCTTGGTCCCTCGTCACACACACACACACACACACACACACACACACACACACACACACACACACACGTTCATCTTCTGCCCCCCCCCCTGTGAGAACACGTTCATTTTACATGTACATCATGTATTAAAGGAACTCTGTAGTACTTAGTAAGTTGAGACCACATTTCCCATGAACTCTGTTGCTTCCTGTTACAAAGAGGAGGTTGCTACGTGTTCCCTAGCAACAATCAATATAAAAAGTTATTGGACCAAAATTCACAAAGGTGATACTAGTTGATGCATTTTACTTCATGAAACAAAACATAGTATATCTGGCCAGCCTCTGTTTTCCATAGAAGTTTTGGACTACACACCAAATGGAGAATACAAGATTATATCAGACAAAACCTGTGATATGAATGTCTCAAAACACTGATTTATTGACGGTAAAGTGCATAGCACCTTTAATATATGTAATATTATGCTAGCACAGCAGTGAATTAGGGGCTACTGCCTGATTTTTACTATTAGATTACTGAATTGAGACAATGATAGTACTTTATCTCTCTCTCTCTCTCTCTCTCTCTCTCTCTCTCACTCATCAAATAGCATGTGCAAATAATCCATTTTCATTTGTTTCATCCTGTTTCATGTCTGGGATTTACCGCATCAGGAAACTTTAGATAGTGTCAGGTAAGCTGGCAATCGGAGAGACACATATTCATTACATGCACACACACACACACACACACACACACACACACACACTTTCCTCACACACACACACACACACTTTCCTCCTGCCGTCCTTCCCACTCCTTTTCCAGCAATAACAAGCCAGTCCTTGACTCACTCCTTCCTGCCTGCTCTTCTCTCCTCATCTCCACCTTTCGGGGTTTTCCCTCATCCCTCTCCTCCTCGTCTGCTCCCCCTCCTCCCCCTCCTCCCCCTCCTCCTTCGTGCCAAACCCCGTCCAGGTTCGTGATAAATCTCCCCTCTGGAGTCGGACGCCTCGCTCCACCCACACAACCCTCCCCGCCCGGCGCTTTTCCTCGTTCCATCATTCCCTCCTCGCAGGTCATTCGTTATCCCGGGGTTACAGCTATGAACAACACGAATAGATCTATGAGTCTGACAACGCCAAGGGCATGACAGATGTTTCTTTAAATACTGATGTTAGCACTAACAACTGTTCTGGTTGTAGTACATAGACTTGCACAATCACTTCGAAATGTCAACAAAACGTCTTTCCATTTGTCCCTGCCCGACATGGATTAGAACAGTTCAACTTCACTGACTACACTACGAAACAGTGCAGTAACTGTCCTGTACTACACACAGGCTTTGCTGTCCCACAAGCAGCGAGTCTCCGGGGGGATTTTGCCAATTCCCGATAGCATCTAACTCCAGTCGTCTGCAGCTACCGGACAGCGAGAAGCACTTAACCTGTCTGCCTCAGTAAATATCCAGACGTTCCCCCTGTGGACGCTAGCACAACAGCAGGAAGCTGAAAGCACCCTGAGCCCTGCTGCCGGACAAATAAACTCCACTTTGACGGGATTATTATTAACAGGGATTGTTTGGCACCAAATGGACAGCTGACATGTTAACTGTTCTTTATGAGGATTGAAGTGACCAAACGTTTAGACACACTGGAATGAAATTGAACAGGAGCATACACTCCGATCACGTGGAAGGCCGATTAAAAAATAAATTAATAAATAAATGTATTAAAAAACTGCATCTTTTTAATAAAAAAAAAAAATGCAACTATTTATTCTATTATTACTCATTATTATCAGTGAACGTTTTAACTACAAATCGCATTATCCAATTAAATGTGTTCCAGCTCTGTGTGTGTGTAGGCTACGTTAAGGGGCGTGGCCACGTAGCCAACTGCCAATGTAACGTTAGAGTCGCTAAACCAACGTTGTTCCATCACGTAGCTGCTAGCTAGCGACACAGCAAATGTGAAACACGGGTGATGATCGGGTAAAAACGTACAAATTGGTCATTAAAAAACGGAGAGAGATACCGAGTGTAAAGACAGTCAGAGTGAGGATCCACAACCAGTGATGAATTTGTAGCAGAGCAGTGTTGCATTTGGTTTGGGTGTGTGTCTACGTTGACAGATGACAGTATCCTGCACCACGGTAATTACTAAAGCAAGCGCAATAAAAGTGATTTTGTGACAATCTTCACCTTGGTGGTTTTCACTTAATTTGAGCACCCACTGGTGCCTATGAACAGGAGCAGTGGACTGCAGGCTTAGATGGTAGAGGAGTCGGCTTGTGACCAGAAGGTTGCTGGTTTGAATTCCCAGAGCTGCTGGGAAAATGTGGGCAAGCCTGAAGACTGTAGTAGTAACGGGAAGCTCCCAGGTGTGAATGTATGAAAGTGACATTGAACGTGTTATTCCCACCCCTGTGCTCTAACATCCATTACTTCCTGGTTGCTGCATCCACCTCAGCATCCTTCACACTCACTGTTCAGACCAGGTGGAAGTTTTGCGCCGCATGTTGTGATGAAACCCTTGAGAGAAGTCACCGGCCAGGATGGGAAAGAAATTGGAGGAAAATCAGATTCTAGCAGCGTCAGAATTTCCTGAATTATACAGCACAAGTCTGAGGTTGAATAGGGACCTCGGTAGAAACGCTTTCTTCTGGAAGCAGGTTTCTAACCGAGTGGATATACTAGATGTTTTTAAAATGCAGCGGAGATTGGATGTTTTATTTTCAGTTGCGATACCAAGCTAGGAATGGATCTCCTCCTCGCTACCCCGACTCCCTACAACCACAGGCTTCCTCTGTTGTTCCACTGGGGGCGATTACGTCATATTATACATCATGTCATATGTTATATCATTCCATATAATCGGTTTATCATTTCATATGCTCAGTCACGTATTCCTGATTACAGTTCAAATGCCATCAGTCATAGTGTGGACTGAGTTAGACACAGTCGTCGCCTGGCTCAGAGTCAGAGGAGGGAGGAGATGCTGGGCTTAGTGTCAACGGATTCATGAGTGTGTGTGTGTGTGTGTGTGTGTGTGTGTGTGTGTGTGTGTGTGTGTGTGGGCTAGGGGTGAAAGAGGATGAGTATTAGTGACACTCGTCCTGCTCTGTCACCCCCCCCCCCCCCCTCCCCTCCACCCTCCCTCCTTCCGTCTGACAGACGTGGATCTCCGTGGTCCTGGCTCCGTCCCAGCCGGGCCGTGGGAAGAAAACCCCTGCCTGGAAAAAAAAAAAAAAATAAACAACTACAAAACGTAACAGAAGAAATCACTCATTCATCAGATAGTCTATATTTAGATACAGACGGAGAAGGAGAGTGTGTGTGTGTGTGTGTGTGTGTGTGTGTTTATAGGAGTTAGTATCTCTGGGCTAAGAAAACAGGATCTGGTATGCTAGCTGTCCCATGTTCATATTCACTTAAACAGTTTTAACATTGGAAATGATGCACACTGTATATTGCTACACCCAATACAAAAATATCATACAAAATGCACACACACACACATACCCCCCCACTTGATACAAATGCTTAATACAAATATTATCAAGCATAACATTTGTATTAAGCAAAATAAGATTGTGTGTTTTCCATTAGTTGCATATTGTCTGCATGTGTTTGGATTTTCAGTTTTACTACTTCAAAAAATAATAATAATTGCACTAACAAAAATGAAATAATATGAAAGTAAACTAAATAATAACAAAAATAATAACTTTCTAATTTTAACAAGTAACTAATAATGGATTACAAGAGTTGAAAAAATACCGCCTTAAGTTACTAGTTACCCCCCAAAATACTGTGAGTACTCTAATGTGTTACCCCTGACACATACAGGGACGGGGGCTCTCTCTAACTGCCCATCTGGGACTTCCACATAGATTTCCAGTGTCCCTCCATGAGGCAGCCAGACGCTACTGGGAGACGACACGGTGACCTTATCTTCTTTTGGGGGAGAACCGAGAGAGAGAGGTCGGGAGGGGATTTCTAGACCAGACCAGATCCAGGGCCATAATGTGTTATGTTTGACTACTGGGATTTGAGAAAAGCTTTGTGAGGTTTTAGAGGTGAGAAAGATGGGGGGGGGAGGAGAGGAAAGGAGGGATGACCGAGAGGGAGCGTGGAGCGCTGTTTTCAATTAAAGGGAGTGGTGAGGTAGAGGGGGAGAGAGGAAATGAAGGAATGAGCTTCATGGTTTTCATATAGATTCCTATCTACCGTTCCTTTTCTTTTTCACTTCATAAAACCGACTCCACTCTGACTTCCTTGTGCCTACAGGTATCATGTTATACAATATACATTCAAAAGACAATAATCCACTTGACGTATGACATATGACACAATAGTGATACAATCTCTAGCCAGTTCATGACAGCTTGTCCATGACGCACAGGAAGTCATGTGCTTTACGTTTCTGGTAAATAGATGAAGAACTGGGTAGTTAGCATGAGCAGCGATAGCCACCGTGGCTGAACAGACAAAGAAAAGAGCGCCACCTACAGGAACCCAAACTCCATCAACAGAAAATCCAAGGAGAAAGACGTCACAGTGCTGGACACACTGTTTGATTGACAGGTGATCTCTGGGAAGAGCAGTGAAGAACATCACAGTGAAGAACACCACAGTGAAGAACACCACAGTGAGGAACACCACAGTGAAGAACACCACAGTGAAGAACACCACAGTGAAGAAACACCAGAGTGAAGAACACCACAGTGAAGAAACACCACAGTGAAGAACACCACAGTGAAGAAACACCACAGTGAAGAACACTACAGTGAAGAACACTACAGTGAGGAACACCACAGTGAGGAACACCACAGTGAAGAACACCACAGTGAAGAAACACCACAGCGATGAGGCTGAGAGACAAAGATGGTGACTAAAAAAAAAAGAGCATCTCACTTCTCACGTCATCATACATTTTCACAACAGTTCTTATGAAGCGTTATGCACCTTCTTTCATACTAACCCTGCACACCGCTGCATAACCCCAACATCAAGTAAAACCTCTTCAGTAAGGGTTAGGCAACTGACACAACTTTGGTGAAGGTTAGGGAAAGGTTGTGGTCACGGTTAAATGAGAAAAACTTTCACTGAAATGAACACTTAACTCACAGAGGAAAACTTTTATGTATTGGTCGGGACTCAAACCCGGGTTGCCAGAGTTTAATGCAAGTGCAAGTGCTGCACCCTCACTTTCCACTGCATTATTTGAATGTCAAACCACTGCCTGTTTCACTCAAATGACCACTGCCTCCTGTTTCACTGCCGCTTATACGATATACTTACTTTTCACAACTGTAACTACGAACTCGATATGGGAACAGGCTGAAACAGAACTTTTTTTTTTTTCCTCTGGAGAAGTGGGAGTGCGGCTTGGCGAGCGCACCGATAAATTTCATCTGGAGTTTAGGAGGCTGATTGCAGTTGGAATGAACATGTTGCTCCACTCGGTTCCCCCACGTTTTTTCACGTTCCACTCTCCACTGTCCATTTACCGCTGGATGGCACAAAGACAGAGAGGTTTGAGGGGGGAAACCTGGAAATGGTCCGTACTGCAAACGTCTATATTCGAGCGCCTGTCTTCCATAAACGGTGAAGGAATGAGAGAGCCAGAGAGACAGAAAACAAGAGATGGAGTACGAATGGTGTTCGTCATCCGTGTGTGAAATGTCCTTGCGCTCAGAGCAGTGGGGAAAGCGTGGGCGTCGAGGCTAGAGGGGAGTGGGAGAGGTTTCTAGGGGAGTATACTCTAGTTGGGAGAGAGAAGGGAAAAGGAGGGCAAAAGTGAAGGAATAGGAGGATAGAGAGAGAGGGATTGAAGCCGGGAGAGGGATTAGGCCGGGGGGAGGTCCGTGTGTAAACATCGGGCCTGCATGCGAACGTGTGCGGGGGCGCTGGGGTGAAATCGAGAACAATAACGATGATGGAGGGATGGCAGGAAGGAAGTAGGGAAAGAAAAAGTTATGAAAGTTTATACATAATACAAACAGATCTGGTCTTCATTTTCTCATGCAGGAGGTAGAAAAAGCTATGAAAATGAGCTAGCTATGAAAGTTAACACCTAATACCCCACACACACACACACACACACACACACACACACACACACACACACACCGGGAAGGTAAAAAAAAAATAGAGAGAATAAAGTTAACACACTAATGCAAACAGGCCTTGACTTCTTTCTCTCTCTCTCTCACTCTCTCTCTTTGTCTCTCTCTCTCTCTCTCTCTCACACACACATACATAATGCACACACACACACACGGTGCCACACACAGCCACATGCTGGGCCCACATGTGCTGCAGGAATCCAGAATTGAAACCATCCACCTACACACACAAACATGCCGACACACACACTCACTCATCCAAACACACAAAATGAAACACTCACAAATATCTCATCCACAATTACAAAGGCCTGCACCTAAATACACACGCGGGCAGCCAAGCTCAACAGGGACGGCAAGCCTCGATCTGGCCTCAAACCCTTCAAACGATCACGTACACACACACACACACACACATACACACACACACACACACACACACACACACACACACACACACACACACACTCGGAAGCCCAGGAAGAGGTTTGAGGACGAGGGGATTTCCAACCTGATGCTCCACAGCTGCGGGATGGCGCCCTGCGAGCTGCTGATCTGACGCGCAGTGATGACCTCATTACATGGGAGTAACTGTCAAAACAAACCGCACACGATCAGGAGCCGATCTAACCGGAGGACTGCACTTCACACTGGAGGGACATTAGAGGGAACTCTAATGGAGAAACAAGGAGGAAATGTTGACCGTGTTTCTTAATAATAAATAATAATAATAACCTGTCTTTAATAATAACATGTCTTTAATAATAACCTGTCTTTAATAATAACATGTCTCTAATAATAACCTGTCTTTAATAATAACATGTCTCTAATAATAACCTGTCTTTAACAATAACATGTCTCTAATAATAACATGTCTCTAATAACCTGACTTTAATAATAACCTGTCTTTAATAATAACCTGTCTTTAATAATAACCTGTTTTTAATAATAACCTGTCTTTATAATAACCTGTCTTTAATAATAACCTGTCTTTATAATAACCTGTCTTTAATAATAACCTGTATTTAATAATAACCTGTCTTTAATAATAACCTGTTTTTAATAATAACCTGTCTTTATAATAACCTGTCTTTAATAATAACCTGACTTTAATAATAACCTGTCTTTAATAATAACCTGTCTCTAATAACCTGTCTTTAATAATAACCTGTCTTTAATAATAACCTGACTTTAATAATAACCTGTCTTTAATAATAACCTGTATTTAATAATAACCTGACTTTAATAATAACCTGTCTTTAATAATAACCTGTATTTAATAATAACCTGTCTTTAATAATAACCTGTATTTAATAATAACCTGTCTTTAATAATAACCTGTCTTTAATAATAACCTGACTTTAATAATAACCTGTCTTTAATAATAACCTGACTTTAATAATAACCTGTTTTTAATAATAACCTGTCTTTATAATAACCTGTCTTTAATAATAACCTGTCTTTATAATAACCTGTCTTTAATAATAACCTGTTTTTAATAATAACCTGTTTTTAATAATAACCTGTCTTTATAATAACCTGTCTTTAATAATAACCTGTCTTTAACAATAACATGTCTCTAATAATAACCTGTCTTTAACAATAACATGTCTCTAATAATAACATGTCTCTAATAACCTGACTTTAATAATAACCTGTCTTTATAATAACCTGTCTTTAATAATAACCTGTTTTTAATAATAACCTGTCTTTATAATAACCTGTCTTTAATAATAACCTGTTTTTAATAATAACCTGTTTTTAATAATAACCTGTCTTTATAATAACCTGTCTTTTATAATAACCTGTCTTTAATAATAACCTGTCTTTAACAATAACATGTCTCTAATAATAACATGTCTCTAATAACCTGACTTTAATAATAACCTGTCTTTATAATAACCTGTCTTTAATAATAACCTGTTTTTAATAATAACCTGTCTTTATAATAACCTGTCTTTAATAATAACCTGTATTTAATAATAACCTGTCTTTAATAATAACCTGTTTTTAATAATAACCTGACTTTAATAATAACCTGTCTTTAATAAAGGCCTGGCGCTCTCTTTTGTTGAGGTAAATCAACAAAAGACAATTAGTGGAAGCTTTACAGTACAAACAGGCCTTGTCCTCATTCTCTCTCTCTCTCTCTCTCTCTCTCTCTCTCTCTCTCTCTCTCTCTCTCACACATACAAAATATGCCCTCTTCTCTTCCCCATAATACATAACACATTTCAATCCAGCCCTTTCCTGCCAAGTGGCTGAGGAAGAGGAGGAGAATGCACGATGAAGACCTCTACCAGACATATTTAGGAGACCCCCTCCCTGCCACTTGTTACGTTCTCATAGCCCCCCTTTTAAAGGTTGCCGAGATCCTGGCATTCCTCGCCTCTAAACTTTCCCAGGTCAATTAAGGGAACAGCGTGTTGCGAAATGGGAACGTCAGAGAGTTATTAGCGAGTTGGGAGAGGGTGGGAATAAAATGGTGGCTCTCCTGTTGGCTTCAATTCCTGATTGCAGAGTTTTCTCTTGGTCGTTGTGATTCTTAGCTCTCCAGTTGGCAGGTAAGCTCTCAGCAGCAGGAGAGAGTTCATAAATAATGGGACTGTGCTGCAAGGGGTGAGGGGGTGGGAGGGCAGTGTGCTGTATATACATAATACTGTACAGAGACTTGGGTCTGGGATGGGAGAGAGAGGGAGAAAGGGAGGAGGAAAGAGTAAAATGGAGAAGGGGAAAAACTTTTAGGTTAATCTGCAAAGGACTGGTAAACTAAAGAAATTATTTTACCAGCTAAAATAATTAACAATAATACAATTTATTGATATAGCATTTTTCCAAACACTTTAAAAACAAGTAAAAAATAAAAAAATGAAATTACAAAACAAATTTAAAAAATAGCATAGCAATAAAAGAAGATACGAAACATGAGACAATAACAAGACTATAACTAATAACAATAATAAAGGTCATTAAATAAAAGCAAGGCTCAAAGTCGAATTCCAACTCTGACTATAATAACAGTAGTAATAATAGGAACAACCCCCAATTACATTTAATATACATTTTTCATAGAAGTAAGTCACCCTGTCACTTGTATTCAATGCTATTTTCTGTATTTTACACATTAAATCAAGCTTGTAATTCAATTTCTTCTAATTTTCTAATTTTGGACCCTGCATGAGAGGAAGAGAAGGACGAGAGAGTCCACTGGAGGGCTGGGAGAAAGAGGCAGAAAACCAAAAAAAGAAAGGGAGGAAAGATGAAGAGAAAGGAGAAAGGGGGACCAGAAGGCTTGGGAAAGGTAGAACTGAGTTGGAAAGGTGATGAGTGTTAGAGAGGTGGTGGTGGACACAGAGACATGCTACACAGTCATGGACACTGTGGTCTCTGGGCCAAGCTTTTAGAGGAGGATTCAAGAGAGATGGAGAGAAAAAGAAAGAAGAATGTAGAGAAAGCCTTTGCAGCGCTCCACTGCTTCAGTGACATTATTAAAGCCAATCATCCATGGAGAAGAACAAGTTGAATTCCAATATGAAGAATTTCTCTTCCCATTTTTGCACCCGGCCATTCAATCCCCTTTTCATTTCTCATCTTTTACAAGCCATCGCTCTTTGGACTTGGTCAGCGTTTTTCTCTTGAAGTCTCTCCCTCGTGGCTCTGTTGTTTTTTTCCATCACTGCACACAAAGAGCTGCCAAAACGCAATTTTAAGCACTCATGTATCCAGCGCTGGCACGAGATGGCCAGCTCTCAGGAGTCAGTCGGTTTCTCAACAGTTTTGTGTTTCGTGTCATATGAAATTGATCACTGCATACCTACTGTCTTCGCTGACTTGACTGGCTTAAGCCAAGAAATAAGAACCAGTCTTCAGGTCGGTTGAAAGGTAGACAAAAGGTAAAGGAACAGGGCTTGTTTAATCCGTCCATCACCTGTAATATTAGGCCTGAGTCACCTAGCCGGGGCCAGAGCTACCAGCGTAGAAAGTTACGGGTGATGGTGAACCGCAGGATTAATGTTAATCCCAACACTAACAACAAATTTACATCCTTCAAAGTCCTTATTCTGCGCCCCACAGCTACGAATCTCCCAACATTTAATCTAGCAGTACTTTCCTGCCACCTGGGCACTTCTTTTCCTTCTTAGAAGACTTCTCCAATTTCATCTTGGACTTAGTGACCCGAGCTGATAATATTCTCATCATGATTTTAACATTCACCTGATTAACTCCTCTGATCCCCTCAGTAAGGCCTTCCTAGATCTTATTGATACTTGTGGCCTCACTCAAATTGTTGCTGAACCAACCCACCATGGCGGCAAAACCCTTGACCTGGTTCTGACCCGTGGCGTTCCTGTATCTGCTGTAGTGGTCTCCTCTTATGTGCCCGCCCTATCTGATCACTATCTCATTAAATTTGAGATCTAATTGATCTGCCCGCACCAAAAGCGTGACGATACATATACCAGCCGTCGTATTACTGCTACCGCGGCCTCGTTACTTTCTGAAAAACTGCCCAGCTTTCTCGCACCACTCTCTGGTCATGTTGGCTCACTCGACAATTTCACCAACGAACTAAACTCTAGCCTTACCAACGCGCTCGATTCAATCGCCCCGTTAGTTAGCTAGGAAATTTGCACCGTGGTTTTACTAACGACACTCGTGCACTAAGACAAGTCTGTAGAAAATTAGAGCGTAAATGGCGATTGACCAAACTCGAAGTCTTCCGGCTCGCCTGGAATGATAGCTTGCGACATTATAAACTGCACACTTCTCTAGGTTAATCAGAACAAATAGAAACAACCCAAAGTTTCTATTTGACACCGTCGCTAAGCTAACACAGAATCCCTCCCCCTCTGATAGCTCTCTGTTTTCTCCGAATGATTTCCTTTTTTACTCAGAAAATCACACTAATTACCCCATCTCACCCCTGAAAGGTTCACTTGGTGCTTCCCGGGGTGAATGTCTTTTCTCACAGTTTGATTGAGTTTCCTTAGACACTCTGTCGTCTAAACCCACGACCTGCAAGCTTGACCCTCTGCCTGCTAAACGGCTGAAAGAACTTCTACCTATCCTCAAAAGGGTCGCAATTCCTCCTGAATCCAAGAGAGTCGGGTCCTCCGCTCGGCCCGAAGCCTAACGTTTTCCTCACCGCAGCATATAGCAGCCATTAAAACTGGCCCTCGCCACGATCAAAGTGATTATTTGGGGAGCTTGTGGGGCCCGTTGTTGTCTTTGGCCGGCGGTTTCACAGCACATTGAGAATAATACCCGGCCTGGAGAAGCCATTACCAGTCGGCGTCAACATCCTCGGGACACGCCAGTCAGAAAAAATATACCAGCGTACATTCAGTGTTCTTGTCGGGTCGGAGCGTTTGTTGATAGAGACTGCATGAGAAGATGCAGGAGATAAAGGAGGAGGCGGAGACCGGGACAAACAACACTTTGCAGCGTTATAAAGAGAGAGGAAGAGAAATGGTGGAGGGTGGAGAGAAAAAAACTAATGAAACGCAGAAAGACAGTTTTAAAGACTTGCTAATACTAGAGGATATACACTTCAGTCTGCTACTCTTTACATTGTTTATTTCTATTTAATTTCTATTGTATGTTTTTGTGTTTTGTTTGTTATGTGTATTGTTGTGTATTGTATTTTCCAACAGGGACAATGAAGCCTTGAACCTGAGCTTGGAGTGCAACAAGAGGAGGCATGGGAAACAATGATGGCAAGAGACCAGCTGTCAAAAAAGACTGACAAGGACGATGAATGGGAAGAGAAAGAGAAGAAGAGGGAAGGATGGATGGATGGAATATGAGAGAAGTGTGCTTGGTGTGCTTGGAGTTTGGTATACTGAATGACACACACACACACACACACACACACACATACACACACACACATGTGCATGCACTAATACACTAAGATAATCAAATGTGAATATTTGTATGCATGCACATGTGTTTGTGTGTGTGTGGGGGGGGGGGGGTGTGCACGCTTGCATGGAATATAACAATACTGTATATTTCATACAGCCATGTGGTGGATGCTTTTATCCAAAGCGCCTACAGTTCAATGAGTGTGTACATTTTTAGTGGGACTCAACCCCCTGACCTCGCGGTCCCGCGGCGCTCTGCCCGTTGAGTTCAACATGTTTACGACGCTTTCGACGTGCAGCTTCTGCCATCATACGCACTGCAGCCCAATACACTATCAAAGAAATATCAAGTTATTCTGCACTGCACACATAAACCGCAGCATTCCATCGACTGAACGCGTCATTTACAGGGGAAAATATGTTTTCATCAAATGTGCCGTTGCATTCCTCCTGTCACTGTAAAGTTGTCAGTGCGCTGTAAGGGAGTCACACACACAGAGCAGAATTATTGTTTTTTTGCAAGCTTGTGAAACAAAACCTTCCTAAATCCAGTGGAAAGGAAGACAAGTCAGGTGGTCTTCGGACTGAATGCAGAATGAAAAACAAAGTGCAATTTCTTTCATTTCATTCCACAGTGGAGACGACACCTGGCCTACAGCGATGCCCCTGCATGGCAGGTAATTCCCTTTCAGTGTCATGGTGATGGTTGGGTGGGTGGCAGGACGTCCTAGTGGATAGACTGAGCGTCCTATAATGGAAAGGTCGTAGGTTCAAATCCCACAGCAGCCATTAGAAAACAGCATCAGCTAAATGCCTGAAATGTAAAGTTGAGGACTTCCTCTCTAAACCAGTATGGCAGGTAAGACGGGTAGCAAGGAAGTCCATTATCTATTGTGTTTCTATTATATTTTAGTGGTTTTTGGGTTTTGGTTCCACATTCAAAAACTAAACAACCTCCAGTGGTTCAGTTGAGTTTCAGTTCTAATGCAGTTTGGTTCTCAATTGGTTGTTTTCATGTTTAACAAAAGAGTTTTACCACTAAACTTTTGCTAGTAGGCAGCAGTGACAGATAGACAGCAGCAGGCTGACGCCCTGATTGGGGTTGAGGTTGAGTTGAGGTTGCTGTTCCAGGCTGCTAATCTGCTGTAATGAGGCGCTAATCTTACAACCCGTAGTTAAGAGAGCGCCGTGCGATATTTCAAACACACACGCACACACACACACACGCACACACACACACACATACACACACACACACACACCATGAATTGGTTTTGTTTGTCTTCATTTGGAGACATCCTTGTCATCTGGTGCCAATCTGCCTAATACTCTTCTTCTAGTTTCCACTCACATGCTGCTCTTATCTTCCTCTGTTCTCGGCTTCCTCCTTCCATCGCTCCCTCTATCAAGTCACCCCATCCTGTCATCCCTTTCTTTATCCGTCCATCCGTCCTCACATGCATGCAGCATGTCAGATGTCTTCCTTTACCTCCTCTGGCCTGGTGATGGAGGACGGGGAGGAAGGAGGAGCTGTCACCGTTGTGTCTCCTCTCGTTCGAACACACAACAACCCGAGGCTGTTACATCGCTGTCGTCACGTGAAAACCACCTAACTCAAATTTAGCTGGTTTTCAGCTAAATTGAAGGAGGACACGGTTCTCCTTGAACATCCAATCAATCTGAATCTTTGTGTGATAATAATGTGACACTTCATTGATGTCCAAAGAAGAAATTCTAATTTCTCAGGGTCAGCTAGAGAACAGCACCCCTGGACCTACCTTGCTCAAAGACACTTCAGCAGGGCAGATGCTTGCGGGCACTGAACAACGGACTTGAAGGATTACACAATCCTCTCGGTTTTTGTGCTCTGAAAACCTGTTGATGATTTAAACTGTCAATGTAAAACTCTGTTTGATATAAATGAGATTATTTCTTGTTTTTAAAACAGAGCTTACATTAGTAGTATTAGTAGTATTTTAAAACAGTGATGGACAAAAGTGGGTAACTAACAAGTTGCTTTTAATAAAGTAACTTTGTAATGTAACTAGTTCATTTTTAAAGTACCAAATGAGCAATTGTACATTGATTAGCTGTTTACAAAAATTGTAAATAAATAAAAAATTGAAAATTAAAAAAAAAAAAAGTTATCTTACATATGGACTTGGCTCTTGATATTAACAGCTGTTCATGAATTGTTTTAATATGTAATCATGTATTTTCTACACAGCAAAAAGATCCTGAGTGTTGAAAAGACGCCTCGTGCTCAGCGGTTAAGTAACAAGAGTAAAGTAACTAATTGCTTCAGAAGTAACTTTCCCCCAACACTGATCCTGGACCACCTCAGTTCCATCCTGTTCATCTCAGTCTCGTCTGTGGTGTAAAGACCATTCATCAAAAATTCACTGTTGTCATCAAGTCATTTCAGCCCTGAACATTTCTCCACCATTCCTCCTGATTTTAGGGGCTGTCAAGTCATTTTTGGTGATTTCTCTGTGTTGGTCCTGATGTTAGGGGCCGTGTTGTTTTCACAGTGGTCCAGAAGATAAGGTCAGACGTTGGTTAGGGGGGAGGAGGTTGGTCTGGCTCGTCAGATTGATGCTCTGTTCCAGGAAAACAGTTCTCCCCAGTTTGTTTTCAAGGATAAAAATAAAGTGCAGAAAGACAGAATATCCTCCTCACTTTAGAATAACCCAGAAAGACTATTTTACCAGAGAGCCTGAAGGTGGCATGACCATGACCGTTTAACTATGAGCAGTAGCGACAGGTTATGGGATGTCTTCGCTGCTATTTTGGTGCTTTGCCAAGTTACATTACATTTCTACATGCATTTGGTTATTTCCCGTTCTGTAACACTTCAGGACCTTTAAATAATAATAATACCTGCATGAGAAAGATGGACAGGACACAAACACACACACACACACACACACACACACACACACACACACACACACACACACATAGATCAATTAGAGACCTGAACTGAGGGAGCTCCATTTTGCAGTGGGACTCTTTAGGATGCGTCCTTTGTATGTGTATATGTGTGTGTGTGTGTGTGTGTGTGTGTGTGTGTGTGTGTGTGTGTGTGTGTGTGTGTGTGTGCATATATGGGGTGTATATGTATATAATGCTTGTGTGTGTCAATGTGTTAGAGAGTGCAAAAAAACAACTGAACAGATCAGTTCAGCCTCGATCAGCCACGCTACAGTAGCTGGGTTGCATGTGCGTGTGTGTGCACGTGCATGTCTGTGTGTGTATGTGTGTGTGTGTGTGTTTAGCTGTTTATCTCTATATGTTTATCCAGGCACATTCAAGATCTTTAAAAACACAACCAGCTGACATCCCCATATTTCCTCATTGTTCTTCCTGCCATATTTCTGCTCTTTAAACTCAAGCAATAAAAAAGTTGTAAATCACAACAATAAAGTTTGCAGTTGAGCTCGTTTTTTTTTCCCACAGACTTTCAATTCGTATCCCTTCAATGCAAAATGACACTGTTGTGCATCTGCAGTTTCCTTGTTTTGTCACTGAGGATCCAAGGAGGCCATGAAGCCACCGTGTGAATGTTTAACTCAAATAAGAAAACAAAAAATTGCAAAAAATGCAAATCTTTTTCCTGCAGCAGCAATAACCGGCCAGCATGGTGCCTTGGAGGCTGAGGACAACTATTTCCACCACAGCTGATTTCCTCGGGGCGGTGGAGAAGTGACACAGACAAACAGTGATTTGTTTTTAAAGATGACTGAGCCAGAAAAGTGCAGATCGTGTATTTAATCCACGCCGGCTTGGTGAAAAATAAATGATTGCCTTGCAAGGTTTGTTACGGTTATGAGGAGACGGTCTCACCTCAGTATGAAGGATGAGGTGGTGAAATGTGCACATTGTGCAAGTTTGCCTCCGAGCAGATGAAGAACGAGGGAAGAGAAATATTAGTTTTTCCATTACTGCTCCACATAGGAGACGGTACAGTACTAGGTCAGAGAAGAGGAGGAGAGGAAGAGGAGGAGAGGAGAGGAGAGAAGAGGAGAGGAGAGAAGAGAAGAGAAGAGAAGAGAAGAGAAGAGAAGAGAAGAGAAGAGAAGAGAGACAAGAGAAGAGAGGAGAAGAGAAGAGAAGAGAAGAGAAGAGAGAGAGAGAGAGAGACAAGAGAAGAGAAGAGAAGAGAGAGAGAGAGAAGAGAAGAGAAGAGACAGAGAGAGAGACAAGAGTAGAGAAGAGAAGAGAAGAGAAGAGAAGAGAAGAGAAGAGAGAGACGGCCAGCTCACCTGAATCCCACCTGGTTCAGAGAGACGGTTACACAAATGAAAAGGGATTATGTGTAAATACTATTCGACCCGAGTCTGTGGGAGAGAAAGAGCCTCTACCCCCTCTACCTTTACATCCTCCATCCAATCAGTTTAGCTCTCAAAGCAGCACCCCATTGGTTTACACCAGGGGTGTCAAACTGTGTGCCATGGAGGGCCGAGAGTATGCAGGTTTTCGTTCCAACCCAAGAATACACCAGGTGATTTCACTGATTAGTCCCTCCTCTCTGGCTGAAGGTGTGGTAATCAGTGAAATCACCTGCTGTATTCTTGGGTTGGAACGAAAACCTGCATACTCTCGGCCCTCCATGGCACACAGTTTGACACCCCTGGTTTACACCATCTAACCTACGCTCACTGGGAAACCAATCACTAATGGATACAGGTCTTTTGGATTTGTTTGGATACCCAGTGTGGGGCTACATCTACAGGTCCAACTTCAAATAAAGTCTACGCCAAAGTCAAAGCTCTTCGAATTTGTAAAACCAGTCACTCCTGATTGAACTGTGGGTGTTGTTAACTTGGACGCACCGTACACCGTTCACTCTCAGCTTGTTGTTTTCGGGGCTGGCCTCGCACGCTGAATTTCCCCTCCAGACAATAAATGCCGTTTTATCTTTTAAACAATGAAAACCGGTTTCTAGCAAATTACAGGTGATATAACGGCACGTTAAGACCGACGTCAGTTCACCGACCGAACACCTGGAATCTGTCGTGCTTTTGGCTGCAGCGGTGCATAATCAGTGGTTGTAAGGAGATCTCTCAGCAGGAGACTGATGTGCAATTAATCAAGCAGAGGAAATGCAATGATGAAAATGGTGGTGGAAGTGGTTTTGGTGTGTGTGTGCGTGTGTGTGTGTGTGTGTGTGTGTGTGTGTGTGTGTGTGTGGGAAGGCGAGGGTGTTGGAGTCTCCCTGGACTGAGGTAACATTCTGAGCTGCAGATGAGACGTGACATGACCGACAGCACTGGGAGGCTTCGTTACCAGCAACCACTGAAAATATGCTCCAACGGGGATGGGGGGGTCGTTTACAAATTACACTGAGTGGCCTGATGGGGGCGCTATAGTTACAGGTAAACATTTCTAATAATAAAAATAACTTTATTTATATAGCTTTTCAATGTGCTTCATAAGAGTAGAAAGAAACAGTGATAATACAAAGTACAAAAGTAAATACAAAACAATCCTAGTTTAAAGCTGGACAGAGGTCAAAGCATGTTTAAAGAAACGTGTTTTTAAAAGAGATTTAAAAGACACCGAGCTTGCTAGCCTGATCTCCTCAGGCAGGTCAAAAGCTTGGTCACCGTTATTCTCTAATGTTGCCTGAGGAGCGACCGGGAACGTCCTGCCGGAGGATCACCGGTTGATATGATGACGAGACGGGAGGCAGGAGAGATTGGGGAAAGAGAGAGGGGAAGGGGCACGAGGCTACGAGGGTCCGAGGCCCTGGGCGTCACAGTTGCACGGTTAGCAACTGAGTCGAATGAGGCCCCAGGGTGCCTCTGGGTCAAAAGGTCAACATGTTTAACTCAGACGAGACATGTCAAGACGCCAATGGTCCGATTTTGATGAAACATGGATGACGTGTTGTTGTTGGCTCTTCAGACGTTTTAAAACGTTACACTGATTGGCCTGATGGGGGCGCTACAAAGGTCAAACATTTCAAACTGCCACATCACAGGTCCAAGTTTGATGGATGGGAGGGATGATGCATCTCGTCACTGATTGGCCCAATGGATGCCCGTAGTATATCCTTATAAATAACATCCACTCCATCACCACACACACACACACACTCATACATAGCCTTTCAGTCTTTCACTCACATAGCCTTACAGCGAAACCCCAAACACACACACCAACACACACACACACACCAACACACACACACACAAACACACACACTTCACATACAAACTATTTTCGACGTGCTGGTTCCTATGGGAGAGGCGATGGGGAGGTGTTGTGGGGGGGGCGTGCTTTGAAGTGGCTGGCCTTGTGTGGGGTCTTGTCAGAGACGAGGGGGCGGAGTCTTCCTGGATGGAGGAGGGTGGGGGGGGGCGTCTGTTCGGCTTGTCGAGGTCATGTGACGTCTGACCTGGCTGTTTGTCTTCACAGGGTTGACTGGGACTTGACTTCGTCTCGCAGATTGAAATCGAACCGCACCTCTGCAATCAGTGCCTGGCAAATAAGCCATGACCCGCACACACACACACGCACACACACACACACACACATACACACACACACACACACACACTTGGAAACTAGCTCTCTCTCTCTCTCCCTCCCCACCTTGATTGCTTGCTTCTTTCTCATTGGTTCTGGTGATTTTCCAAGTCTGGAAAATGCGTCAGAAATTTTGGAAAATGATACAAATCAGCTTTTTTTTTTTTCGTCATGGAAATTCACTTGAAATCTTTTTTGTTTTAAACCCATCAAGTGTTAACATGCAGTTGGCATCACCAGCTTCAGGTAGGTTTCAATCAGATAAGATGTACTTTATTGATTCCCGGGGTGAAATTGGGCAACAGGAGACAGGAATGTGAACAACAACTCTTGAGAGATTGACGAAACATGTAACTCGTGACGGTAGACGCTTCTAAACGTCGGTCATGGAAGTTGCACTACGGAATAACGGTGGAAAATTCAAAGGAACCGGGGTTGGAAAAATACTGCATGTAGTAGCGCTGTGTGTGTTTCCTTCAGGTCCTCGCCTCTTCCCTCCCCTCCCTCTCAAATAAAATCACAGACAGATGACGTCCCTCCCCTCCGGCTTTAACAGTGGCCGGGCCTGAAGAGAGCTGTTTATGTTTATGGATAAAACTGCTGACACACACACACACACACACACACACACACACACACACACACACCCAAGCTCGGGCCCCATACCTTAAAATGTGCAGTATTTTTTTCTCTCTTTTTAAAGGCGCTTTGTGAACACATCTGACCCTCCTGAGGTTTTTGGAGGGAAAAAAACACCAGAGAGGAAAAATGACTCAAAGAAACTGTCAAGACGTCTGGTTATGAACTTGAAGGAAACAGCAATGTGAGTGTTGGATTATGGGGTATAAATTTAACAGGAATGGATGAATAAAACTTTCAGTCAGATTAAACAAATAATGACAAGAGCCTTGGATCGCTGGACCGAACCAGCTCAGTCTGAAATCCTTCAGCTCTCTCTCTTCACTCCGTCTCAACCATCTCTTTCACTATTTTTTTTCCTACCTTTATTTATCTTTTTTCTGGGCATTTATTCTCTTTTTTTTTTAGTACCGTAATAAGTAATGAGCTAACTTATTGCACTTTTACCTTAGCGCTAGTTATGCTCTTAGTTGCTTGTTTATGACTAGTAGTTCTCTACCTACCTATGTTGAATACACTTATTGTAAGTCTCTTTGGATAAAAGCGTCTGCTAAATGCCTGTAATGTAATGTAATGTAATGTAATGTAATGTAATGTAATGTACCGCCCTGCTTCACATTTACACATTGCACACACATGTGTTACACCTGGGAGCTGCCCTGCTTTGGTAATCCCATTAACTCTCTAAATCCTCAACTAAGAAATTCTGCCAAAGAAGACCCAGATGGTGGTGGTGTCTCGCTCGCAGGTTCAAGCCCATGCTTCTGTTTACATGTGACCGTTTCCAAAACTGTCAGTCTGATGAGAATTGTGAGAAAGTGAGGTGTTTTTAGCAGAAGAGACCTTCAATTCTGCCATTGTAAAATTGTAATTTATATTTTGCAGTCATTAAAAACACATTTTACTAGATTGAAGTTGTTTTTTCTTGCAAAAATTGTTCAGTAAACAGCAAAAACACTCAATTCAATTACCTGCATTGAGCTTGGGCTTAGAAATACATAGAAATCTCTCCATCAGGGCCGTGAAGAGAGAGGCTCTGTGCTGTGCTGACTTCTCAAAACGCTGTGGCTGCGAATCGAATCATCGGTCACACAGCAACAACAAACGCTGCGGCGCTGTGAAACCTTTCTGCATGATTTAGCAACCTCTCCGCTTTTTCCCGTGGTGCGAAAAAATTGTGCGATGGCATATTCGTGGGAGGCCTGCTGAAAACATGAAGTTCATGAGGGAGGTTGGAGGGAGGGAGTGTTGTGGGTTACAGCCACTGGTTGCAGTCTGCAGCCTTTCCAGCAGACGCAAGCTTGTTCAGCCTTCCCGGGTTATTCTGGACCTAAAAATGTCACCGTTACAGCGCTGGTGTCCATCAGTGAACCGCGTGATCTTCATGTCCTGCAACACGTCAGTGGCGGCCGGTGATTGGCTGACTAAATGGGGCGGGTCATGACAGACACGGAGACTTGGCGCCCCAGAGCAACAGAGACGGTAATGAAGTCCGCAAACCAACCAAAGCCAATGATTCAACATACACGTATTGACTAGAACACATTTATATGAATTATAAATACTATCTATGAAATGTGTTCAGATAATAAAATATATTTATTTATCATTATTATTATTATTTTTTTTTTTTCTCCATCCAATCAAGTGCGTCCCTATGGACGAGTCGCCACTGCAACACTTGTAAACATGAGCTCCTCTTCGAAACTCCCGCCATCTTGGTGTAGCCCACTACAGACTACGCTTCCCTTGGACCGCCACATAACACCATGAGCATGAGGTTTTGGATGTGTGTGTCAACGTGGCCAGTGGGGGGTCATCGGTCCTACTGGCTCTTTGGCAGTCCGATGAATGATGAATGAAATGTTCCACAAGAAAAGATTACATGAGTGTGTATTCTGTCTTCTCTGGTCAGTATTGGACATATCCAGTATGGGCTTCAGTGAGGTTGTCTACATATTTGTGGTTTTAGTTGTAGCTGACCTCTGACCTCTGACCTCCCTGTGTGTGGCCAAGAGAACAATAATATATCACATTACCATTAATATCATTAATATCAGTTTTTTCCACCATCCACTGTTCCACTGTGGTTTAGCTCCTTCAAAATAAAAGCAGTTTTTTTTTTTTATTCACTTCATGTTGATGGACTGGTTGGGTTATGCCCCGGGGGTGGCGCCAACACAAAAACACAGACGGGTGCCAAAGACTGGAGGAAGGTACAGTCAGAATCAGAGTCACTTTATTGGTTGCATTTGTGCAAAGACATATTGGCATCTTACAGAGCTCGCCGTACATAAAGACACACATTGTAGGACAAAATGAACAAATTCTTCTCTACATTTGTTTTATGCTCGGTTTTTGCCTTGCAGCTTCTCTGAGATAGAGTTCAATTGTGATGTGCACACGCTATTTTCTGCGCTTCCTTTCCCCCTCTTTCTTCTTCCACATATTTCTACTGTATGCAACTCTGCTTTGCGCCGCGTCGCCTGGAAAAAGCTCGGTGTGCGTCATGTGACAAAAATGCACCGTCCATCCATCTGATCTGCGTCTTACCTGTTCCAGCTTCCTGTGTTTTCTCTGGCAGAGCCTTCATCGCTGCAACCTTTCTCCTCCCCAAAACCCCTGGCGTGTTAATTAAGACCTGCCACGGAGTCTGACGCCCGGGGAATGATGGCTGATCCTCTCCCGGGGAGTGGAAAAGCTGGATTGATTTGACAGGCTCAGAGAGAGAGAGAGAGAGAAAGAAATAGAGGGGGAGGTGGAGAGGGATAAAGAGAGAGAGAGGGAGACTTATAACGTAATTCCCAAAGGGGAGTTTGATTTCATCCTGCAGGTATTTGGACGGCAGAGAGAGAGGCAGGCTTCGGGGATAAGGCTCTCCTTTGTGTAAACTTTCCACTGTATGAAAAAAAGAAACGACGAGAAAAAAAAAAAGGACTTCTTTAATTTCTGTGTAAGAATACTGGAGGAGTTGTGGTGGAAAGTCCGGGGCAAGTGGCGGGCATGGTTTTGATTAAACATTATGAGATACTGAGTTCAGCATTGAGAGGGAAAGCGGGGGGTGGGGGGGGGGGGTGTCACCATAGCGTTGGCATGTCCTTAACGCCATCCATCACTTAGCACTCAGGTATTCCTCAGAGAGAGAGAAAGAAAAGAGAGACAGAGAAAGAGGGAGAGAGAGAGGCAGGAGATTTAGTTAGACAGAGTTAGAAATAATCTTCAGACTTCAGAAATAAAGTTGAGTTAACCCTTAGTGGGCGGAGCCTAAGATCCGTTTTTTTTTGGAGGACTTGAATGACAGGTCAAAATATTTAAAAAACATAATATGAAGACAAAGACTTCTTTATTTCATTTATTCAAGACCATGACATTCCTGATCTTGGCGGCTCAGCTAGGCTAACTAGCTAACCTGTATAACTTGGTGTGGTTACACTATATGTTCTCCGTTAGCAGCAGCGCTCCTCTCTGACTCCCTCGGCCTTTTCCACTGGGCTTCAGTCCAACTTCACTTAGCCACATAAACTGTGGTTCTTTGACTCCGCCCACTGAGGTTTTTATTCAACCAATGAGATTGTCCCTGCCTCCGGAGCAGCTCTACCTCTGAGAAATGTTGGTTTACCAAAACGTCTTCAAAAAACAATCTGCAGCAGAAAGGGAGAAAGAAGAACAATGAGCTACTGGGGATGTTGACAAAGGCACCATATCTTTAGACATGTCCAGAAACAGTCAGCAGAGGAAATGACCTCCAAGTCACAGAGAGAGAGACAGAAACAGGAGCAGACAACAAGCGTATGAGTCAAACTTTCTTATATTTTATATCAGTTAGCTTCAACAGCCTCACTTATGATCTTGCGTCATGTGACTTGCGATTGCATTGGCCCTTCCTCTCTGTTTGTACTCTAATCCATCCATTCATAATCTGAACTCCAAACTTAATTTAGCAGGTTTCATAACATGCCTCTTTACTATTGTGTCGTGGGGAGAAGATTAAGAGATGTTGGCTCACTGAGAGGCAAATGTCACATGTCACGGCTCCCTCCACCGGCTGGACTAAGCAGCTTCTCGGTAAAACCAGACTCTGGCTGCGTTTGGCACCAGAGGGCTCCTGGCAAATAAACCCCAATGAATGAAGGGATTAGGTGAGAAGAGTATTAAATGACCCCTGATGCGAATGAAGGGAGCACATTGTAGGAATTCAAATTTTAAACTTTCAAAGTTTCTTGCTCAGGGCTGTTACATGAAGACAGGTCAAGGACTTGTCTTGAGTGGGTCACAACTGTGATTCATCATTTTCCAAACTGCATTCAGTTTTACAGGCAGTTTCAAATAATCTCCAGCTCATGCATCACAACTGAACTTGGTTTTGATTTGCTATCTTCTCTAAACAACTGTTTCATCCATCCAATCAGATTTACAGCATTTCAACATTGTGAATCATATTTTTCAAATCATGAGGAACAGTACGATTGACAAGTGATGATATGGAGACTTCACAGTACTTGTAGCTCAACTGACTAATCAGGACTGCAGGAGCTGTTTCGACCGGCCCGACTCCCCAGAAGTTGTGGGAGCTGTTTTGACCGGCCTCACTCCCCAGAAGATGTGGGAGATTTCCATGGAGCTTTTCCATCTGACTAATCAGGACTGCAGGAGCTGTTTCGACCAGCCTGACTCCCCAGAAGTTGTGGGAGCTGTTTTGACCGGCCTCACTCCCCAGAAGATGTGAGAGATTTCCATGGAGCTTTTCCATCGACCTCGGATGAGGTTGCCTACGGTGTTCTGGTTCTGAGCTCTGATAGTTGGAACAGACTTCCACGTTTCTCTGACTGCCATCAGTTTCTTCCACTGGCTGCCAGACCAGTATTATGCAGGTTTAGCTTCATGAAAATGAAGCATTTGCACTCAATGCATTATTTCTTTTAGTCATTTGACTATCTGACAGAGGTTGGGCTTATCGAGGAAAATTCATATGAACTTTCACAAACCAGAAGCGTACATGTGTCCTTAGACAGGGTCAAAGTAGAATCAGTATCAGAACCACTAATAAATGGACAGGAATATGTCTTGATGAGTTTCGTGCAAAGACATACTGACAAGTTATCGTGTGTCACAGTGTCTATTTACACAAATGACACAGGGATAGCAGGATATAGGGTATTGTGGCAGACCGAGGCATCTGCCACAGAGAAACTGTGGGGAAGGGACTACATTCCCCAGCAGGCCACAGTGTGTCAGCCATCTTGCCAAGGCTGAGGCACATTACCAATCAGCCAGGTGGGAGCTGATTGGGTGGCAGGAACTTAAAAGTGGAAAACTGTCAGAACTATTGGGTTTCCAGGAGCGCCCGGAGAGGAAAGTCCCCAGAAAAGGGGGGGACCCTTTCAGCCGGGTGGTCCAGGCAGCAGAGTTGTGGCAGTGATGGTGAACCAGATGTCCTTCATCACTGCAGGGCAGCTCTAGGGCTGGGTGGGGGGGGGGTATGTGGCAGACCGAGGCATCTGCCACGGAGATCCCTCAGTCATGAACGTGCCCTCAGATTGGACTCGTGGCACCCGGCTTTTCCCCCGCGGGTGCCACAATATGCAAATGAAATATACAAATTTAAGCAGACACACACATGCAAATGCATACTCACCAACCCACCTCCACACACACACACATCTGTTGCGCTGTCGGTCCACGTCCTGTTCCAACACTTTAAACACTTCCTGGTTGGTATCTCCCAGGCAGCCAGGCAGCACACACACCCGGAGCTGGGCAACACCTCGCAGTATTCTCGGTACAACACCTTCTCATCTCCCGGCTCTGCAGGCGCCACCCAGCCTCCGCTAGGCTTTAATATCCAATCTGCCACCCGGGGGCTTTTCAATATCCACACACTCCACGTCTGATCCCCAAACAAACTGTGTGTGTGTATGAAATCTCCACCTCACTTTTTTCTTAATTAAGAAATGATGCACTAAGTAGTTTCAACACAGGCTCCATGACGACGCTCTCATATACTTACAGTATGTTTTCAATTATTTATCTTGGGTTTTCTTATTGTATGTGTAACCTTTAAATCTAGTGTCGGCCTTTAAACTGTGAATGCAATTTTCCTCAAATTTGCTGCAAATTAACTCGATGCGTCGGCGATGCGTCGGTAGTTCGATGCCCCAGGTACGATTTCCTGTGAATTTACTTATTTCCGCTCTTCGTCACTGGGCTTTGAATTTGTCAACAAACTTTTTGGTCAAAAACTAAAGGGGAGCGATGCGCAGTGATATAAAACACTACCGCTACGGGACTCAAGGGGTCGCCAAAGTCATCACATTTCAATATTGGTAGCAGCTTTAAAATAAATTGTAAAAGGATATAAAATCACCTTAGTTTTTATCTGAGTAATCAAAAACATCAAGAAACTTCTTTCAATAATCAAAAAGTTGAGTCAAAATACTTTGTGTTTCAGTACTGACCTCATTTTTTAACCAATCACCAATATTACGAATGCCCACAACCCTTTACCATGTGCTCCCTGCACTGTTTTCACTGCAGCCAGCGAAAATAATACTTCAATAAAACTAAAACTAATTGGCTTTTTTCACTCAGTGAAGAGCAGGAAACAAAGATGTTCTTCCTCCATTGTTGCACCTCACACACACCAGGGCCGTTTGATTAATTCAGACTAACGTGATACCAACCATTTCAAATGATCTTCTCCTGATCTGCATCGTGTTGACGTGTTGTAATGTACCCTCGTTCCCTCAACCTGCCCCGTCTACTTCTACTCTGTTGCCTCTCGACAACCCCCAGAGAACTGGCCTGGACTTGTTGCACTGTTGGTTTTCCATGTAGGTGGAGAGAACAATAACACAGTGACAGTAACAGCAAGAGCAAGTTTTTCTGGTCGAGAAAAATCAAGCGTGGTGCCCTTTCATCAAAACCCAACTTGTCTTGCGGTTGCATTGCATTCTGGTCTATCGAGGCTACTGTCAGTGGAGAAACTGGCGTCTCTGCCTCTTCTACAAAGGAACGTTGGTGCAAAATGGTGAGTTTAGAAAGCTGACGTTTACACAGGTTCATCACCAATAGTCTGTCTAGATCCATAATCTTTCAATGTATTTCCAATATCTTCCAATGTCTGTCTACCACGACCTCCCAGAAATGTCACATCCACTCCAATGTATAAGGCTCCATATGTTTGTATGATCATTAGTTGGTGCATTCCAATATCAACAACTGCATGTCTTTGTCTTCATCTTCAAATGAAAGCATGAAATTAGCTGACACCAACATTAGCTGACACTAAAGAACAATAACAACTTGGACGGTACAATTCTTGAAGGAATTGTTCATTTTTCTTGTGTGTTTTTTGACATTCAGGAAGTTGATTTCTTCACTTCAACCTGCTGATGGAAATTAATTTCATTCACAATTTATTTTTTACGATGTTTCAAAACGTTGCATAGAATTAGCTTGATAGTTGGATGGAAACATACTGTATAGTGACAGAGAGGGTAGAACATTCTGTTGTGTGTGTGTGTGTGTGTGTGTGTGCGTGTGTGTGTGTGTGTGTGTGTGTGTGTGTGTGTGTGTGTGTGTGTGTGTGTTTTAGCATGCTGTATTTAGTGTGTGTTCCTCTCACAATGGCAGCATAGCCGACCTTGTCTGTCTGGTCTCCAAGGTGAAATCATTCTGCCCTCGCCAGCCGGCACCTGCTACCAAGTGTGTTCTCCATGGAGTCGGTCGGCCCGCCGGGACAAGCTGAGATCAAACGTTTCAATAGAGCAGGGACAATGTCTTTTGTATGAAGAGGAAAGACTCATAATGGGGAGGAACGGAGAGTGAAGGTCAGCTCGTCTGTCTGGAGGCTCTTGGGGAGATGGACTGGTGTTGGTCCGTCATCAAGCTCCAACCAGACAAAAGTAATGTATATAGATCCTGTTGCTCTGTCATCACCTCCATGAGGCCAGCTTTGGATGCACACATTCATGCTGCTTTTCAACATAGCATATCGCTCTTGTCACGTGAAAACCTTGTAACTCCAATGTTGCCGATTTTCATGTTTTAACTTCAATTGAAGGATTTCCTGCTCTTCCTCCTCGGTGGTTGAGATCGTTCTGCTGCCCTTGGTCTCATGAAACCCTTTCAAAACCCCACTGGAAAACCTCAAACGGTCAATCTGTTTTACAAGACTGTTTTTCTTCGTTCCTGAAAAGTTGGGCGGTAGAAGGTTTTGTTTCTAACTGTTGCTATTAACATGTTATAAATATTTATTCAGAATAAAATGTTGCATTGAAGCTTAACACAAAATGTGTGTTGTCCCAAACTAAACACAGATGTGTTAACATGCTGACACACAGGGAGGATTCAGTACAGGGAAAAGTCATTTTTACTCAAAACCAAACTTTAAAAGGAAGAGCACACAAGGCTCATAAAAGTGCAGGAAGCAATATGGGTTTATGAAATATTGGAGGCATGAGACGTACTCCACCCAATATGAAGTCTTACATTTCCTTCTCGTCCTCTTCAAAGTAAAAGTCTGCACACAAGATGTTACGATTCATGAACTAACTCTGTTTTCCACTGAACCTCACAACTTGTCATTGATTCGTCCTCCCCTCCACCTCCTGTCTCCTCACCCCTCCCACCTCCATGCTCATCCTCACCCCTCCCACCTCCGTGTTCCCCCTCACCCCTCCCACCTGGTCCTGGTCCTGATCCCTGGTCTTCACGTCTGTGTTTCTCAGAGGGATATCTGAAGACACAATGTGCACTATAGTTAAAGAGCTGTAAAACCCTGCAGGTGAGTGGACTTCCCATTCTCACTTCCTATAGATTTCAGTCTGTAAGCTCATAATCCACTGGGGTCCGTGTGTGATAGAAAGCCCATTTCCATGAACATCATACAGTGAGACCTGAGTGACCTTTGACCTCAGCACACCACTGAAATGGCATCACATCAACCTCCTATCCTCTCTCCCCCCGAAATCAACATGTCTTCCTCCTTCCTCCCCCCTCCTCCTCCTCCTCCTCCCATCTCCTCCTCCCTCTTCCTTCCTGTGAAGTCATGTCAAAACCTGCTTCTCATTTGGCCTGACAAACACCAATAAAACAGCCCTTGTTACGGGGGTGGTAGTTCAATAACTCCATTAGTATCTGTTTGAGGCAGGAGGGGGAAAGCCCAAAAGGCTTTTCAGACATTTCCTGAGGACAGGGAGGGAGGGAGGGAGAGGGGGAGGGAGAGGGGGAGGGAGGGGGTCATGACAGAAATGCAGAGGGAGGGAAGGAGAAATAGGTGAGAATGAGAAAGAAAAGTGAAAAGGTAAAAAAGAGATAAGAGAGATAAAAAGATAATCTGACCGGAGGTTTTGAAAGCCTGAGATTTAGAGAATGAAGAGCCTCATAAAAAAGGGGCGGGGCAGAAAAAAAAATGAAAAGCAGCAGACGGGGAGATGCAAGGAAAAGATTGATGGGAAGGCAAGAAATCAGGGTTGACAGGCGGACGGGGTGAGTTACTGAAAATAGCTCAACACTCCAATCACACCCTCTCCTTTGTTGCTACAAGTGGGCATGAAAGGGCAGGGCATACCCCATTCCTGGAGGGGGGGGGGGTCAAAGGTCAGCCCATTGAGAAGTGAAAGGTCAAGGGGAACAAGCCCCCTAGCAGTGGAGTGTTTAGAGTGGGCCTGGTGTGGCGAGGTTGAGCAGGGGAGGGAGTCAGGAAACAAACAGATACCAGGGTTGAGTCTCCCAAGTCCTGATTTTAACGACAACGTCAAACCACAACCTGAACGTTTGTGAGTCCATGTTGGCATACGATCACAGGTTCATACACCGCACAAGAAACCATACAGTGCCGAGTGCTGAGTGTGTGTTATAAGCGTTGAGTGTTACGGTTGGAGTCCCCTGGTTAATCCCTGCTCCGTCCAGTCGTGTCATCTCCTGTGACAACACGACCCGGCCCGGCCCAGGAGGCCTATTGTCATCCCAGGAAAACACCCCGGCCTCATGAACCTCTCAGCTGCTGCTCCGAGGCGTTGAGCTCGCTACAGCAGCAACAACGCAGCTCTTCCCATCGTCATCCACATGCTCTCGTTCCTCCCCCTGCTCCTTCGTTTCTTCTTCTTCCTTCTCTCATTCTTGAGTTCGGTCTTCCAGTCATCCTCAGTTCTTGATCCTGTTCTTGGTTCTCGTTGTTATTGTTGCTTTTCTCTTCCTCCTCCTGCTCCTCCTCTTCTTCTGATATACAACCACAAACAAGCATTTTCAAAACGACTCATTGCAAAGAAGTCAATGGGATAATCATTTGACGAGATGCCTTGAAGACCTCCTCCCTCTCCTCCTCCTCTGTTCTCCACAGTGTAACCTCCTCACGTTCAGGCCTCTCCCATCAGTCACATCAAGATCACAAGACCTCCAATCCAACGTTAAACCTTCGTATCTCCACATACCTTTAAGTCGTAGACCCCGGTGATGTGTGCGGTCTCGGGTGGTCCCTCCGCTGTGTTCATGTAGCTCTGGATTGCGCCTCAGAGAACATGGAAGTGATTACGGGCGCTGGGTAAGAGGAGACCTCCGGGTTCCACGGGCAAATGAACGGCAATTAAAGATAATTCAATTAAACCTTGTATTGCATTTCAGACAGGAAAGGAGTCATCCGCAGTTTTATTCACGGGGTTTTTTTCTTCTCATGAGAATAACAGGAAAAAGGAGCCGACCCGGTGATGCTGTGGGAAGAGGACTACAAAGTGAACCGGCTTGTGTTCCTGATTCAGTTCAGTTCTGTGAGCGATTCGTTTGTATTAAAGCAGTGATGTCAGCGCTGATATAAAAATCACTTTAATCGGTTCCCGCTTATCTTATGTTATGTTAAAGGGGAATTTCGCAAAAAAATCAGACTTTTAAATACTTTTTATGTAGTTTTCCCGTAACAAGCCAGGAGGTTTCCAGTTACCGCTCAAGATCAAGGACATCAAGTTGACGCCTGAATTCACATTTTTATGGGAACCTTCCTGTGTTTACGTTAAACATGTTGTGATTAGCGCTCAGGATCAGGGAAAAACTCAATCCTATGACGTCAACAAATTGAGTTGAGATGACTGAGTGAACGTACCTGCATGTGAGACATCGAACATCATGGAAACACATCGTCCATGTCCGAGGTGGAACGCTGGAACGTGTCCAAGCGTTCCTCCACATCCATACCGGACCAGATCTGTGTGTTGAGTCGGTGCCAAAGCGCTTACTGCACACATGAACGATGTTGAGACGCTGAGAAATATGTTATTCACTTTCTACTCAGGCATCTTCGGTTCTTTGGTGCCAGAAATTGTTCTCCAAAATGCCTTGACTTCCAAAAGACATAAACCATGCTTTTTTTTCCTCCTGGCAGCTGTAGTAAACATCTCTCTCTCTCTCTCTCTCTCTCTCTCTCTCTCTCTCTCTCTCTCTCTCTCTCTCTCTCTCTCTCTCTCTCTCTCTCTCTCTCTCTCTCTCTCTCTCTCCCTTATATTTTACACAGGTGTGTCAGCATTGATAGAAAGATATATTGCAGTGCAACTGGGAACGGTTTGCATGTGGCGGCTGTAGCTGTAATATTGGCAGAGAGGCACACACACACACATGCACACACGCACACGCACACACACACACCTACACACACACACACACACACACCTACACACACAGTCAGGGGGTTAAGAGGCTTGCAGGGTCCGTTTAAGCCATTATCAGGTCCAACAATCTGTCTGCAGTTGGGCTTCACTCCCCCCTCGCTCTCCTCTTCCCTCCCTACTCTCTCCCCCCCTCTCTCTCTCTCCCCCTCTCTCTCTCCATCTTTCCACCCCCAGCAAACCCCTGACTGCTTTCATTACAACCAGATTGTTGAAATAAATCAAGGCCTTTCCTCTCCCGCTCTCTCTCTCTCTCTCTCTTCCTCGCTCTCTCTCTCTCTCTCTCTTTTCTCTCAGCACCCCTAAAGCGATCCATGTGGAGGACGGTCGCTAAATAAGAAGCACATTGTGGCGGTAATGAGGCTGATGGGCTGTGAAGTTGGGCTTTGTGTTAATTTAGCAGCTCATTGTGGCTCCAGCATCTAAAATACTCAGTTGTTTATCTCAGTGTATTGTTGCCCAACCCCAGGAAAGTCAACAACAAACAGCATTATTGCCTGATTGACAACCAGACCTGCTTTTTAAAAGGTTATCATGAGTTGTCCCGTGAAAGTTCAAGGACACTCGCCCCCGCCTACAAAAGGACCATGATGCTAATCGTTAGCTCGAGGATAAACATGGAAGTTACCCAACGTGGCGTTAGCTTGTTCGCTACGCTACCCCCTGAACCCCGAAACACGATGGCACCGACTGCAGGTTTAGTTATCAGAAGTTTGAAGTCTTTAAACAAATACTTCCATTAAGCATCACACAGTGGTAGTAGTAGTAGTAGTAGTAGTAGTAGTAGTAGTAGTAGTAGTAGTAGTAGTAGTAGTAGTAGTAGTAGTAGTAGTAGTAGTAGTAGTAGTAGTAGTAGCTTGTTCCCTCCCAGCTGATCCATACGTCTGATTCTCTAACCTTCAGTCTGTACTATTATGACATTTTATTAGGTATTTTAGTGACTTGTATGTATGAGTACCCACAACGTTGGTGAACCTTAAAAAAAGACATACAAATAAAAATATCTCCTTTCCCTTCCCTGCACAGTTATAGAACAGCATCCCCGGGGCCCCGCCCTTCCAAAGTGGCCCTTGTTATAGCAAAACACACAAAACAAACAAGCAGAAATGTTTACCCCCCTAGTAATTTTCTGAGGAATTTGCAGTGATAATCTAAAAGAAAACTCCCTCTGAGCCACACGGCTGCTGCCAGCCTTCCAGGGCCTTCAGAGCTTTAAAGGAATCCCCTCATTCCTCGTCTGGGGGAAGATAATCACAGTATCACCGTAATAATATATATCTAAACATACATGAGGATCTTTTTCTACTTTCTACTGTTTTATTAGGCTTAACTCAAGTTTGACTGCCAGACAGTGAGTGAGGTAGACCACAGTACATGTACAGTATAGAGAGTTAGTCAATACATCTATCCACTGCAGCCAGTCCACCTGACTCGCTCTCCTTTGGGATGTGGGAGGAAATCCATGCAAACATCAGGAGAAGATACCGCCCCCCCCCCCCCCCCCCACCCCAGTATGTGTACTTATAATAATTTCAGATATTTGTTGTAGATATGTGATATGTGACAGATAAGACATGAGAGGCAACACCAGTGGCAAATACCTGCATGCTGATCTCAGTCTTTTTACAGACCAACTATGACATGTTGACCATAGTCAGTCATAGCAGTCGTCTGATGAAAACCACATATCTCCAAAAAGTACTTTTTTTCTGGAATTGAGAAAACAACGTTTTTTCTGACTGTTTAAATTCTACATTGGGTTTCATGAGGGGCATATAAATGACTGGGTAACAAATGCCATTTGGTGGAGGCTTTTATTCAAAGTCACAGTGTGAACCTTACCAGACCAGTACCACACTCTACCCTCTGAGCAGAACCATCAAATGGCACAATGTTACATCATCATGTAAACCTTCAGTTTATGTAAGAACAAGGAAAGAAAAACATCAAATGTTAAGTTATGAGGCTTTCACAACAGCGGTAATATGTCTGCTGTTTAAAGTTTTAGTTACACAAACATTTCTCAGCTGCTCTGGAGTTCAACCTCAGTGGGCGGAGCCAAAGAACCTGAACTGTGGTCAAAATAGAAATGGCAATGACTTACTGCTTAGGCAGGGGAATTGGTCATGTACAACTGGGGAGAAAAAGGGGGGGAAATTCCCCCCCAAAAAATGAATGACCATGACCTTCCTAATGATGGAAAGTCAGCAAAACAGTTTTTTTTGGCTCCGCCCATTGAGGTTTAACTCAACCAATGAGATTATTTCTGCCTTCGGAGCTGCTCTGCCTGTGAGAAATGTTTGTCTAACTAAAGCATGTTGTGTTCGGTCAGCCTGGACTGCAGCTCTGCTTTTTACAGCCTGGTGTCATCAGCATACCTGAACCATGAGCATGCACCGGGTCCTGCTCTGTGTCAGAAGCTGTACTTGGTTGCCATGGATACAGGTCAGATACACAATGCAGAGCTGGGCAGTCAAGCAATCAATCTCTCTATCTCTCTATCTATTTATCTATATATCTATCTATCCATCTATCCCTCTATCAATCTCTTGCTCTCTTGCTCGCTCTCTCTCTCTATCAGGAGAGGATGGGAGTGGATAGATGAACTAATAAACAACATGGTGGGTAAAGAAAGCATTATATTTTCTCTTACAAACTGAAGCCTTGGTACTTGTAAATTGGAAACCTAGGGATTTTATTTCATTGTACTGTCACACTTAAGTTGCTCTGGATTCCTCAATGTGCATGTTGAGTTAGCTTAATGGTCAATGGGAACATTAGCATCCATCAGACTTTTCATCTCTGCCATTTGGAAACTGTGTTTTGTTTTGTAATGTTTTCCACTGGGATCTATTCTTGGCTATTAGTGGAAAATACAGTAAATGACCTCTCTCTCCACAAACCAACATAACGTCACAAAGGCTTCATTCTGAGGTTGAGGTTAGTGTGTGTGTGTGTGTGTGAGGAGATATTGAAAGATACAGGGTATATGTAAGCAACTTCTGTTGTTACTGGAAGTCTTAGTGCTGTTTTTAATGGTCCTCAGTGAGCGAACCCTTCAAATCCAAAATCAGGAGGAAAACTGTAAAGGCCATAAACACATATTGCGTAACATATGCAGTTATTCCTTTGGTCTGGGTGAGGACTAGAGAGTGTTTATGTTATCGTGTCAAGTTTGAACCATCAAAGTTAAGCTAACAGCACACTTAAAAAAAAGCACGAAGACGGGCATTTTCACGTTAGGTCGTTTTAATACTGTTCTTTTTTTCAGCATTTATTTTCTGACAAACAGGTACACAAAAACATTATTGACTTCTTAAACAAACAAAAGACATAAAAAAAGGACAAAAAAAAGGTTTTCCCAAAATAAACAGGGAAGGTAACACACATTGTCCCTCTCACCGTCTAAAGCAATGCAGGATGTCTTCCAGTTGATACGTCAGGCGAGAGGCTATGTTGATGTTGGATTCATGACAGTGAAGAAGAGTTGACTTTGGACAGTGTTGCAGCGGTCGTGCATGGACTCCGTTATAACGCAGACAATGTAGAAGTGAAAGCAAGCACACACTCTCTCTCTCTCTCTCTCACACACACACACACACACACACACACACACACACTCGGTCATATAAGATGTACTGAACTGTCAAACTAAGGAAGATGCGTTATAAATCTGTAAGATACACCGTCTAAATTGATATTGCATTACAAGTAAAGGTCATTAAATTTCATATTTCTTCATGTCTCCTGTCAAGCAGAATAGAGGCCCTGTCAGTATGTAACATGAAACTCTTGAAGTTGTCAATAAATCTCTGCACCTATGTGGCAAATTCTTGTACATTTATTATACTTGGTGATTTCTGCTGGAGGAGAAGGATATAAAAAAAGAGACGAAAACAGAAAGTAACACTAAGACGGGAACACAAAATAAAGCCAATCGGACTGGTGTGTTTAGTCTGGACACGTCACAGTCTGGTTGGCGGTAAGCGAGCAAAACAGGCCAATAACGCCTGTTGACCAACACTCACTGGATGAACAGAGAGGAGAGAAGAAAGGCATATATGAGAGAGAAAGACAGAGAGCGTGAGAGAACAATAGTCTACTGGGGATATTGTCTGTGGCCATATCTCAGAGACGTCATGGTCAGTAGCGCCTAGAGGAAATGACTGCCCGCAAGTCAGCGACACTTATAGTAAATTGCCTCAAAGCTCTTTGAACTTGCTTTCTGTTCTCGGCACGTGTGCGCCGCTTTATAGCAGTGGGCTTTGTGGCAAAAAGGGCTTTGAACACAGTTTTGGAGCTTTAGTGGTCAGAAATAGTCTGAGGTTTGTCTTAACCATGTCCTTATGGAGTGTTGGCAGACCCCGGCAGAGAGAATGAAGTGTCTGGGAGTTCAGAGTCCATGCACTCGGCAATCACACTCACTTGGTGACTTCTTCAAGCATATTTGGGTAAACATCATACCAAAGTATTCTGGTCTGAAGATGAGTTTTAATTTAATCTTTTTTAGTTTGACCCACGCATTACTATTGGTTTCTTATAATGTTGTTGATCTAAGAAGCTTATTTATTATTTAGAAGCTTATTTACCTAGGAACTCATTGAAAGTTGCTCTGGAGAGTTAAACCTAAAATGCAACTGTAAAATGATCTAATCCATAATGATTTAAATGGGCTTTTTCAAGGCAGCACAATTTAAAACATACACACTAGTGACGACAATAGCAATACTGAACAGCAACAGCAAAATGCATGATAAAAATACAAAAAAGACATTACAAAAACAGAATAACATGATATCAGCTCGACAAAACAGCCTTCCCATAGTATCACAGCACAGAACTATGCAGGTCAAAGAGTCCATCCTCAGTGTCTCTTCATTCAGTCCATTTATCTTTCACAGCAAATGTATCTCCCATGGAGAAAAAAACTTTTTGGAGTGTGTGGAGAGAATCGTGGTCGATCTGTTGGCGCTGAAGAATCAAATTCTGATCCGAAGAAACAACATGATATTAAAAGCCAAATATGGAGTCAGAGAGTACTAATGGTCTTCACCCCATTACTGGCTTTGTTGATTTTTCAAATGATTAGCGTCATTGCATTTCCTTCCTTATGTGACCATCAGACTTATAGCAGTTCCTGATTGGGACACTGGAAAGGAATATCTCTTTTCAGTGCAAGTTGGAGGGGTTTCAGTTGGAGTTTGTTGAAAACCCATTTTGTACCAGGAAGTGTGAGTCTAAGTGAGTTTACATCTACATCATTGTTTTCATTTGTATCACTGTCATTTCCTCCAGTTCTGTAGCCCGAACACTGGGGCACACCCCCTCATGCTGTATCTCCCAAATCCAGCAACAGGATTGCAGCTCATTCAGTTTCTTTTACATCAACAAAGCAACTTAAAAAAATAAGCCAAAAATGACATGTCAATGCAAAAAGGCACTTCCGTTTTCAGTCTGCTACTAAGACCCTTGTAGGCGATTGCACTTCGTTTAAATACTTGGTTAGGTTTTACAACCATCAAACTCTGCTGGATGACTTCAAAGCCACAACCCTTTCATTGTCCCACAGTAGTGTAGTGACTGAGGGGCTCATTTCCAATATGCTCTATATCCATTTTGAAAATAAAATCCGAAGTTCATCTTTCAGTATCTCTAAAATATAGAGGATACTGTCTGTAGTGTTGTCAAAGGATGAGTAAGTGCAACTTTTTTCAAATGGTGGATATCACATTTTGGAATGAAACTCTAACCACTAAGAGAGCCATAGGAGGATTCCTTGAGCCTGAATGGGCAAGCCCACTCTCTTTTATATCTTTCCAAGTCATTGAATGGCATTGAATCTTAGAAGTAAGAGGGTTTCAAGGCTGCCACATTGTTATTCGATGGACAATGTCCTTGCATTAAGGGAACCTCATATTCCAGATCCCCATTTTGTTGCGAGGATAGGGGTGGCTGAGGAGTATGACAGCGTTCAATCTCTGGCTGTTTGTGGGGCAGAGTACCATTTCCCCCATTCTCCAGGCAGGCCTTCACCCCCTCCAGTTCCATGGGATCAGGTTCAGCCGGACCCAGCTCCAGCTCCATTCCCGCCTTTCCCTGCCTCCTCTTCCTCAGACAGATGATTGTTCCCACCACCACGGCCACCCCCAGCACCAAGGCCAGGGCAGCCAGGGCGGGGATGAGCGTGTAGGTGAGCTGGCTCTGCGTCTCCACCCTGGGCTCTGAAGCTGCTGTCGGGACTGCGGTGCGAGCCTCCACACACAATCCTGTTTCCACAGAGGTGTTAGCCCTGGAATTGACTTTCTCACCCAGGGGACTGGCACAGACTGAGTAAGTACAGTTGGGCCTCAGCCCACGCAAGGTGTACTCTGGGTAGTTTACGGGCACACTGAGGGACATCGGGCGGCGGTCAGGACCTGAGAGGTTACGATACGTCAGCCTGATGCCACGGATGTGTGGCCTCGTCTCAATGAAGCGGTGCAGGTCAAGGAGGATGGACGTGGAAGTCACCTGGCGTGAGCTGATGGCATCAAGTTCAGAGGGCATGACCGGGGAAACCACAGAGGCTTCCGTTGCTGGCTCAGGGTCTTCCTCCACATTTTCGCAGTAGAGGCCAGAGGTTCCTGAGGGACACAGGCAGGCCAGTTGCCCCAGGGGGTCAAATCGACAGGTGCCCCCATTGAGGCAGATGTTTGGTGGGCAGATGTGTTGCTCGTGCTCCCTGCTGGTGGAGCTAGGGGAGACTGGAGGTTCAGGCGGAAGGGGGAAGCTGTCAGTTTTTGAGGACAGGGTCTCCTCGCTGGGTGGGGGAGGGGGAATAGCATTAGTATGGGTGGTTTCTGGGGAAGTGGTGGGCATCTGGGGGACAGGAGTACTCTCCATGGGAGAGCCAGTCAGCACTGTTGTGGTAGGTGGACACCCAAAATCCTGCTGCACCAGCTCTGCAAGCATCTTCCCAGCATTGACTGGGGGGAAGTGGCACCTGGTTTCCTCAGTCCTCCCAAGATTCACGTTCTTGTCTTTCAGCCAGACAGGGAACCAGGCCAGTGGACACAGGCAATTGAATGGGTTTTCAGCTGCTGTCAGGTGCCCCAACCTGGGAAATGTCTGGAAGAAACCCTGGGGGAATCCCTGGAGATTAAGTCCACTCAGGTTTAGGTCTTGTAGTCCAACCAGCTTCTGAAAGTCCTCCCCCCTGAGCTCACTCAAGGGGTTGGCAGCAAGGCTGAGCTTGATGAGCCCTTTTAGGGATTCCTGCTTCAGGGCCTGGGGCACCACCACTAACTGGTTCAGGGAGATATCAAGGTCATGGAGGTTTCCCAGGGAGGCCATCAGGTCCTTGTCCAGGGAGGTGAGCCCCAGATCGGCCACTTTAAGGGCCTCCAGGTGGGGGGTCTGGAGGTCTGAGGGTCCCAGGATTGGGATGTTGTTGTGGCTCAGGTCAAGGAGCAGAAGGCTGGGGAGATGGAGGGATGGCAAGGAGGTGAGCTGGTTCTGCTGGAGCTTAAGTTCCAGTAGCATGCCTAAACCTTCAAAAGCTTCCAAATGGATGCTCTGGATGCTGTTGGAACTGAGATATAGCCTCTCCAGTTGGACCAGCCCAGAAAAACTGTCCTTGGAAATGTGGGTAATGTAGTTAGCAGACAGGTCCAGATTCTTTAGCACTGACAGTGTCTCAAACACGCCATCCGGAACCTCTGTTAGTGCATTCTGGCTCAGGTCTAGCATCTCCAGCTCCCCCAGGCCCGTGAAGTCGTCTTGGGCCAGAGTGTTGATGCCGTTCTGGAAGATGTAGAGGTCTTTGGTGGAGGCGGGGACGCGGGGCACAGTGCTGGAGCGCCGCTGGATGCAGAAGATTGAACGCTGGCCCTGGCAGGAGCAGTGTTCCGGGCAGTCACTGGACAGCACCAGACCAGATGAGAGGAGGGAGACGAGGAGGCAGGGGAGGAAGGGTAGCATGATGGTGTCGGGCCTGAAACTCTAAAAGAGACGAGAGAGAGAGAGAGGGAAAACGCTGATGTTAGTCACCATTTAATGTTTAGTAGCTGGCTTTAATTAAGAATGAGACTTAAAGTGACAAACGGAGACATGAAGTAGACGATCAACAGTGCGGTGATGAGAAACTGAATGTGAGTTAAGAAAGAAGTCTCCTCTGTTTCTCAATGTCATACCCAAAGCCTGACTCTATTGGATCATAAATAAATGCCAGAGGGATGTTTTGTTATCCCTTAGTCTCCAACCACACACATGCACGTACATGCACATTAAGCCTCAGTTGAAAACACACACACACACACACACACGCACACACACACACACACTCTATCCCCAAAGCATGAGCCCATGATCTTAGTCGCATCCAACACAGATACACCGAGTAACAATGGCCGCCAACACCACTCCATCGTGGTGAATTTGCTTTTTTTTGTTCATGAGCATACGCCAGGACCCCCAGGCTTAGACGAGGGTTTAGCGTGGCCCACCCAGGGTGACCTATCCTGGGGTAAGTGAGAAGCACGTTCAGCCTCTTCCTTGTGTTTACGACACAGTCTTCAGCCCGTGAAACCCAGTCTGCAGTAACACGGCTGGACACCCACAGCCACACGGCTACTACATACAAACACTAGCCTATTAAGTGTGCAGACACACACGCATGGGTTGCACACACACACACACACACACACACACACACACACACACACACATAATACAAACACATGTGCACTCAATCATGTGTTCAGGAAATATTTGCTCACCCACACATGTCACCAAACACATGGGCGCCGTAAACAGGACTTCAGGAAATTAGGGGGAGGGGAAGAAAAAGACTTTGTATGTATGCATGTGTGTCAGAGAGAGAGCGAGAGAGAGAAAGAGAGAGTAATAAACAGAGAAGTAATGGAGGAGGGTGACCAAGGGGGTGAAGAACTTCTCATTGACCTCTAGACTCTGATCTGTTTTTTAGCGGCGAATGAATGAGTGTAGTAAAAACACACTGAAACTGTGAAGCCGAGTCTTGAACGTAGCTTCAGATCATCAGGGTTGGAATAATAACATGTGTGGATATGAATTGGCGCCATATGACTTTGACTGACACCATCATTTCCACACAAAGTTTCATCTATCAAACTGTCCAAACAGTGTGGCTAGTTGTGTGCTAACTGGATCAAACCAAATATCTCACCAAGACAACTGATAGATCCTGATTCAATTAAGATGGGAGAAAAAGACCTTCTCACACCCAGGGCTTCATAAAACCACCTCCACCTCCTCCTGGTCCTTTAGCTCCTTCTTCCCCCTATACCTTTTTCCTCCTTCCTCATCCTTTTCTTCCTCCCTCTCTTCCGCTCCCCCCCCCCCCTTTTCATATATTCACCACTGGCTTCTCCAGTGATTGTGTATGAAACCTCATCGGGGCCGTAAGTCCTGGTCTGTCTGGCAGAGATGCCTGAAGGGAAAACGGCGCCTACATGAAACGGCGCTTGGATTTACTGCCTGGGATTAGCAGCAGCAGCGGCGGCCCCCACGGTACGATAAACGCTGTGATTCACTTCACCGTGCAAGAAGATAAACAATCAAACTCACTCCAAACCAGACGTCTCCTCAATCTCTGCTTTTGTTTTTCATGACATTTTCATCCCTTTTTTTCCTTTCGTTCCATTGCTTCATTACATATTGACCAATCTCTCCTCAGTCCTCCTGCCCACCTCTCGGCTCCCTTTCTAAAATGATTTTGCAACATGATAGTTGATCATTTCCACTATGTTGAAATATCAAACAGATACTTTCCTCCCAGGTTCTCATTTCTTTAGCATTTCTCTACTGATTATTATTGATATAAATGTCTGGGCGCTGTGACTTTGACTCAATTTACCACAATCACAAATGTGAGTGTGCATGCACATAAACACACACACACACATTTAAGGCTAGGTCAAAATAGACGAGTCGGCATCGGTCAGATGATCCTGTAGGTAGGGGTGGATCCAAGACCGGAGACTTGCGGATCAGTCGGAGCCCAACTAGATTTTTTTCCAATAAGTCTGATTTGGAGACGCTCCGTCTGGCCGTGACCTGGTGTGATCCCTCGTCTTCATGCGTGTGATCCCTCGTCTTCATGCGTGTGATCCCTCGTCTTCATGTGTGTGATCCCTCGTCTTCATGCGTGTGATCCCTCGTCTTCATGCGTGTGATCCCTCATCTTCATGAGTGTGATCCCTCGTCTTCATGAGTGTGATCCCTCGTCTTCATGAGTGTGATCCCTCGTCTTCATGAGTGTGATCCCTCGTCTTCATGTGTGCGATCCCTCGTCTTCATGCTGTGCGATCCCTCGTCTTCATGCGTGTGATCCCTCGTCTATGGTGTGATCCCTCTGTCTTCATGCGTGTGATGCCTCGTTTTCATGTGTGTGATCCTTCGTCATATGCGTGTGATCCCTCGTCATTATGCGTGTGATCCCTCGTCATCATGGTGTGATCCCTCGTCGTCATGCTGTGATCCCTCGTCATTATGTGTGTGATCCCTCGTCATCATGAGTGTGATCCCTCGTCGTCATGTGTGTGATCCCTCGTTGTCATGTGTGTGATCCCTCGTCTTCATGCGTGTGATCCCTGTCTTCATGGTGTGATCCCTCGTCTTCATGCGTGTGATCCCTCGTCTTCATGTGTGTGATCCCTCGTCTTCATGCGTTTGATCTCTCGTCTTCATGTGTGTGATCCCTCGTCGTCATGCATGTGATCCCTCGTCGTCATGTGTGTGATCCTCATCTTTGCCCCGACGCCTAGTGCGATTGGCTTTCCAACGGCACTACAAGCATTTACTCTGACCGAGGCAGACTCAGCTCCCACGTCTCCCCCCCTCTCTCCCCTCACTCTCTCCCTTCCTCCCCCCTTCTCTCTGACCTGGTTTGTGTCAGTTGAACCCTTGTACTCCTGCCTCTCCCTCCGCTGCCCTCCCCGAGACTCCTGGGGTGGAAGTTGAGGAGAAACTTAAGATGTTTCATTAAAGCCAGGAGCAGACCTCCGGCCCCACGCCTCCTCCCCCTCCTCCCCCTCCTCCCCCCTCCTGCCTCCCCTCCATTCACCCCCCTCTCCTCATAACAGACAAAAAAATCCATCTTCATCAAGAGCAAATGGAGAGAGAGAGAGAAGACGAGGAGAGAGGGTGGGGGAAGAGGGAGAAGGGGAGGAGAGAGACCTCTGGGAGGACGAGAGGAAAGAATTAGAAGTTAGAGAAATGAAAGTAAAGAGAAGATAGATAAGACAATCATCAGCTGTGACTCTTACCCTGACTGACTTACAGTGAGTGAGCAGGTGGCGGTTCAGGGTCTTGCTCAAGGACACTCTGGCAGGACAAATTGCTGTAGTAGGGATTTAACCTCTGACCTTTTAGTCACGAGGGGGTCTAAGCAATAGGCCGAACTGCCACACTTCGTACATGTCTCTGGGTTTGGTGGAAAGTCAGCAGTAAAAAGAAGAAAGAAAGAAAAGAGAATCCAGCGGAGAGCGACGCTGCTCAGCGCTCCGTCTCCTCAGCGTGTCACGACCTCCACAACTAACACACGTCCACCTGACTGTCTCTCTCTCCGTTGTTAAAATGCACTTCAGTTCAGTTTAGTTATGCAGTGATAAAACGGAACAAACAAACAAACAAACAAACAAAAATCAAGGGCCCTTTCTCAATAGTCGTTCTTGTGCGTTTTTGTGGCTTCCTGTCCTCTATGGTATCTAATGAAGTAGTATCTAATGAGGTAGTATCTAATGAAGTAGTATCTAATGAGGTACTATCTAATGAAGTAATATCTAACGTCCGAAACGTTATTCCAAAAAGGAACTGAAAGACAGAGATAAAGATCCTGGAAGTTCACTTGCCAACCCAGGAGACCTAAACTCTTCAGAATGACGTCTCATTTACAACAGACCCACGTTGGGACATCAACGTCAACATCAACACATCTGTGTTACAACATGAATTAGTGACAGCATACATGGTGACAGAATGCATCAGCAGTATATAGATGACCCATCCTTTAACAGCCAGAAGCCTGCAGGTGCAGCTCAGTGTCGGAAATTAACCTTTGCCCTGAATCAACCTGGCCAAAAATCAGTAATATACTTTCTTCACAGAAATATGTCACCCTGCCTATTTTCAGTGCTATGTCATGTATTGTAACACACTCAGGTGCTGTGTGTTATTTTAGTTGCTCACTCAACATAACCAAGGCATTTGAATGTTATGGTCTGGTCCGGTGTGGCAGGTGACTTATTGATCTATCTACCAAACGGGTAGGCGGTGCTTGGCGGTGCCGGTAGTGTTGATCCTGGAGAGGGTGAAGCAGGTGACGTGGGTCTGGCATCACGACGCTTCCCTCCAGTCTCTACAGGTGATCTCAGCTGTTATCTCACTAAGCCATAAAGCTAGCGCAAACAAAATACACACCTATGTGCATGTACACACACACACACACAATGAAAGTGTGTCTGCAGCCTGACAGAACTGTTGCTGTGATATGGAGGTTAAACACGGCATATGACTTCTTTTGTCTGAGACACATGTCTTGGTTTAAAGGAAGTGTCTCTCGGCGCGCCGTCACTTACAGTGCAATAACAGGATTACAGTAAGCCTTTATGGTGCTGCTGCTGGCACACTCACCGAGTAAATAAATGACTGACAGGGAGAGGAACAAACACAGGATGAATGAATGAATGGTTTTGTTTGAGAGAGAGGGAGTTTAAAAAGGAAATGACTAATCATGCACAGGTAGTTGAGAAAGTTTCTCTTGCGGCAATTTGGCTTCACATTTGACATTTCTGACAGCTTGCCTCTTCAAATCAACGTTTACATCATGACGGGTTTATTTCCTGTTTGACAGGCAGCAGCCCCTCATACCTCCAAACCTCAACCAGTTCAAACACATGTGTGTGTTTGTCTGCCATTTCAAATCCTTCCTGAATGGAATGAACGGTCTCGGGGCTTAGCCGCTCAGAAGCTGTCAGGACCTGCAGGTGAACCCTTCTCAACCCTTGTCTTTCAGGACAACAACATACAATGTATATTTGTGTCGCTTTTCCGGTGAAACTTAATAACAACATATGCTGTGGCGATATGTATTGCTATGAGCATCAGGGTGGGTAGTGAGTAGGGAGCCCACCCTGACTCCAAGCATCTGTTCTGCTGAGGAGACACTGAATCCCTACCAGTTCAAGTGTTAGGGTTGAGTTAGCGGTTGCCGGTCACCACGATTGGCTGTTTTGGCTTTGTAGTAATCACAGCTGGCAAGTATGAAAACTAGCACTAAGCTAGTCTTAGTCTTAGTCTTAGTCTTAGTCTTATCTTATCTTATTCTTAGAATATGCAGGGAAACAAGTTCCATCACCGCTGCTTCAAATACAGACTTTTCTACTCAAACAGGTTTGGATTTTCAAAGGGATGAAAGGATGAGGTGGAGGAAAGAGGGGTGTAGGGAGAGATGGAAGGATGAAGAGGAGGAATGGAAAGCTTGCAGCCCAATCCGTCCAGCCCTATTGTTTTTTTTAGTTCCATATTTGCCCTCTCATTTCCTTTGTTTATGTTTGACTGGGCGCCGCACCACCAGACCTTCAATCTGCCGTCTATCTTCAGCATCGCAGCAGTGGAGACGTGGGGAGCGGTACTCTCCTGCATGGGATCAGTTGTACGTTACACCGCAGACACATTACCAGGTGTTTGCGAAACTGGGAATCTTTGCTCTTTCCCAAATTCATCACTATATGTGACGGAGTATTCTGCTTTTAAACCTCCAGGAATGCAGTAAATCCTCAGCTATTTGTATCAGCGGTGATAAGGCCTTATGATGAAAGAAAAGCACTGCTGTCAAAATGACATAAAGCAGGTAATAACCCCCCCAGTGGACCCAACACATGCATATCAGCACGGCACATGGGCATGAACACACACACACACATACATGCATGCTCACACATAAATTCCAACACACACACACACATCAGAGTTTCTACAACACAGCTGGCTTCTGTTACCCACAATGCACTGCGGCCAATCTCTCACTGTGACAGAGAAAGAGAAGCCCTCATAAACCTTTGTCCCTCCCCGTGATACAAGAGGTAGAGAGACAGAGAGAGAGAGAGAGAGAGAGAGAGAGAGAGAGAGGTAAAAGAGAGCCAAAGCAAAGTCAAATGTCTTAATAGCTGGTAGCTGAGGACCATCATCCATTCATCCAAACTCCACTGTAAACAAAGCCTGGTTCCTCTACACTTAAACTACATGACGAAGGCCAGACGTGAGAGATCTGAAACCCCAGACATGTTCTCTCATAACTCACTAACTCACTAACTCACTAACTCACTAGACTGCCCTACAAACCCAGAGAGCACTAACCCCCCCCCACCCCCCCACCCCCCCACGGCTGCATGGAAGTAATGCTGGTACAGAACGGGACCTGAATATCATTGAATTCAATTATAGGTGTCATTTTAATGTTTTGCCATGACCTTTGACCTTTGACCCTTAAAACACACTAAATGCGTACTGTGTCTTGTCTCGAAGCAGGGCGTTTCACTTTCATGGAGGAAAGAGGTGATGCGAGTTAGTGGGATATCCCATTACCTACTGCCTGTAAGGGTTTACCCGTAAAATCAGTTTAACAACTTAAATCTGCTCTGAGAACAGTTTAACCTGAAACACTAGAACTGAAATGTTGCAAATGCACAAGCAAGTATACACACACACACACACACACACACCAAGAGCCTGAACCCTGAACACACACTAGACGAGTCTCTTTAAGGCCCTGCGACACCTTTTGACCTTTATTCCCTGAGTCCTCCAGCAAATCCATCCACAACACATTCCACGCTCAACAGCCACGGCAATACCTCCCTCCGACACGCTCCGCCACAAAGCTCATGCTTCATTTCACTACTCGAACGGTAACGGTCACGTAGCCGGTCTGCAGACTAGAAACATGCAAGTACTTGCCAGAGGCTGCAGACACGTCGCTCGGCTTGTCAGAGTGTTGAGGATCTCCAGTGAAAACCCGACCTCAGGCCTGTTCTGGCGCTATATATATATACACAACTCATTCACGATGGAGGGTCGCAGAGCAAGTCACCAGTACCAGGCGAGTCTATGATCATCTTCTGGCCAGTACAAAAAAACCATGCAACCGTGGATTCCTGGGGAGAAATTGCTGGAGAATGCAGACGGTTGCATCCATTGGGGTCGATGGTAAGGCTCTGACGTGATGTTGTTTGATGTCATCAAACTGTTTTAACGTTATGAAACCAAAAAAATACACAATTGGCCTGTTGAACACTGTGCAGCTGCAGCAGACCATGCAGACTGTCATGTGCATTAATTCCCCCTGGCCTCAACCCTGCACCACCTCACGCCTGACTAGATGTTGACACGACGGTCTGCACGAACACTGAAAACCTGTAACCTGTGTAATTACAGCGCCAGAAAGAAAAGAGGGCGTCCGTTCTGCTCTATCGCTGCTACCTGCATGGTTTGGTGAAATCGGGCCTCAATATCTTCTGATATCAATCCCCTAATCCCCCCATAAAAGCCCTGAAAGAAAGGGGGACCAGCAAATTGTTCTCTTGGAGGTTATTTGATCCTCATGAGGACAGAAGTACAAGAGCACACACACGCAAACAAGCTGACGTTACCCACTAAGCCTGTTCTGATGGACTGACTGGTGGACTTGGGTTTCAGCGCTGTGTTGAAGTGTTGCTGTTTGGGGGAAGTGAGAGTGAGGCGGGGGGACAAACTCACCAGAGGGAATACCTCACACAGGTAACATGTGAATTACCCCTCTGGCTCATGTTACCCCGTCTGTCTGCACTCTACTGCCCCCAGGGGAAGGGGGAGAGGAGGAAAGGGAAGGGGTTAGGGAGAAGAAGAGTAGGGTAGCGATGGAACGGACGAGGGAAAACTAAGTTAAAATAGGATGAAGAGGAAGTGATGAGGACGAGGAGACTTCATCACGATCCCACTGCAATAAAATGTCATTTTCAAGGGGAACAAATGGAATTATGCTTTTAAAAATCACTAAAAAGGGTTGTAACAAAAATGTGTTATTATAATGAAATACCATCGAAAATGCCATTGGTACTGTAGGTTCCTCTGTAACTGACCCCGTTTAGCTGCAAATGCCACCCCTTCTGTAAATATTTTTTATTTTTACACTTATTTTTTGTACTAAATTATTATTATTATTATTATTATTATTTTTATTTTTATTTTTATTTTTTAATCCTTTTTATTTTTATTTTATTGTATTTTTAATGATTATTATTATTAATTTATCTTTATTGGGGTCCTATGTCAAGAAATGTTTTGTTATGTAAAATAATGCAAAAAATTAAAATACAAAGTTCCAAAAAAAAAAACACTCAAAAAGGGAGGATAGTGCACCGACTGCAGG